>JAKOGI010002563.1:10000-47500 GCA_029747015.1 Carnegiea gigantea
AGTTCGGATGGCTTGAATGAGTGAACCATTGAGTTTAATGGTTAACACCTGTTCGGTTAGAGAATAGGTAGTCTCAGTTAGGAATCGCATTCCTAGTAAGAGATCAGCCATTGTATTAAAAGGGTCAGATTCAAAATGAATAATCTTTTCGGTTGAACCCAGAAGAATAGAAACATATGAGATTTTATGGTCTTGGATTTGTGGATGCAAGTCACGACCAACGTAATTTTGTTGTAGCGCTGGATTAATCCAAATCAGACCATCACACCATTTTGGTGATGTAGATTTTGGCTGCTAGTTGATGTGCCGCGGTTTTGGGTATCGGCTCTCTGGAAGTATTAGTGGGATGGAATCGAAGGAATGATCCATCAACTGAATATCTTCGAGGGAAGCTAATCCGTCTGTCTATTAAAGGCTTTGGCTGGATATCAATATCCCAATTATGCTGTATTCTTGGGATGAAGTTGTGCGAAACGCTTTGGACTTCGCAGATATCAGAGAAGATGTCATTGATCTCGATTTCTTCTTTATCGAGGAACTTACCAATCATATGGGTGTTACTAAGCATCTAACTTACCATCGTGTAAATGGTAAAAGGGGAATGGTGTAAACTTTCCAACAGGTCTGTCCGTAGGAAGTTATAGTAAAGATTAAGGGCACAATAGGTGTCTAAATCTTTAATGGGAATTCCATAACCTGGATAGGTAATGAATCCTAGGTTCTGATACATAAGGCTTCCTCTTAGGGCACCGATCAAAGCTTCTGCTCTGTTAGCTATGCGATTGTACATGAGGGTAATAACTATAGGGGTGTCCAGTCCTTTTTGAAAACTAGCTTTAATATGGATGCTTAATGCTCCAAAATGAATATAGCCGATTTTATGTCGGTCTTTATCTGGAATATTTCGTATTTTGCGTTTCACCTGTTCCAACGTCATTAAGGGCAGTTCAACTTGTCCTATTGCAATGTTCCCTGGTATAGGTTGTTCTTGAACGTTAGTTCCAAAATATTGAATATTCTTCCGTTTGAATATGTCTAAATAAGTTTTTCGAAATCCTTCATGAGGGTAAATTTTCATGCTTTTGCTAATGATTTTTTGATATATTTTTCTATCAAAAAGTATTTCTTTAGAATACGTACCTAAGGATTCTGCTTCCTCATTCTGCTTTTGTTCCGTCATCGGATTCATCTTTAGAAATGCTTAAATAAGTTAAGACAATAATCTCGTCTGCGAATTCAATATCCGTGAGAGATACTTCTTCATATCCTGCAATCTGCTCAAACAACTTGTTAGAGTAAGTACCAGCAAAATTTATTTGTCTCGGACATTCATAGGCAAAGTGACCTTTTTCATTGCAGTTCTAACATCTGCAATCTTGTTTCTGAATCTGCTTTGATACAGGTTTTGGTGTTTCCTTTTTATTCTTTTTCTTAAAGAATTTTTTCTTTTTCTTAAAAGGCTTCGTTGATTTTTTAATCTGCTTATCCTTTTTCTTTTTAGCCTTGAATTTCTTTTTCTTTTTAGGCTTATCAGGGTAATAACCAAATTTGCTGGGAAAATACATTTGGTCTTTGCATTTAAGCTTCTTTTGATCTTTTTGAAGCTTGTGCCTTTTGAATGCTTTCTCCTAGGTATTGTGCTTTGGTTTCCTCTGGCAGAGCTGTAAACCAATTGTATACTGATGTAGATGTGGGTGGTAAGTGAACCAAATCAACTCAAACTCAAACTAAACAAGAATCAACCAAAGAAAAGTGAATATGGTGGAAGATAGTTTGAGATGGTTTGAAGAATAATAACAAAAAGAACAAGGATAAACAAGACCTTGTAATTAAGATAATCCTTCACGGAGCCACTCAATGACTTGATCTTGGGCTAATTCTCTTGTCTTAACCAAGGAATCACTCCAATTGGAAAAGGAAGAGAACCTAGAACACCACTTGAATGAGCCAAATTCAAGATATAGAACTAGGAATTTTGAGACACAAATGAGAATCACTCTCAAAGGTGCTTGTATTACTTTGGAAATCTCTTACAATGCTGAATGATTAGCTTCACATGCCCCTCCCCTTTTATAGACTCAGCAAAAGACAATCAAAAGACTCAAATAACTCCTAACAATTAAAACTAGCTAATGAAAAGTCTAAGAAAAATGAAAAGACACATCATAAAAGGGGGTGGGGGAGGTTACAAGGAATACTCTAGGATTTTTGCAGCTGATTACATCAATCTAGAAGCATCTAAAACGTGCACAATATCAGCCACACAAGTATATGTAACCGAAGACTCTTCATATTCCCAGCATTAATCCTTGCAACTGCCTCAACTTCAACAGAGCATAACTTCCAGAATACTCGGCCAAATCACGCGTTCTTGGGCTTGTTAGAAAGCCCTGGAAGTCTATTTTCCAGAATGGGCTCATTTGCTCAATTTGGATAAGCGGTTTGAAAGTTATGGCCCAAACAATGCACCTATCTCAGACTGGACTGGATCAGCACAACGTATCTTTGAGTGATATTTTGCCCAATCAAATGATGTCCAAATTAAATAAAATTGGGCTTATTTTAAAGCTGACATCTTAAGCTTCAAAAGCACATGGGCCCTCAAGTTGTGGGTCCACTTGAGCTTGTCCAAAAGTGGTCACAAAAATCGGGTTCCGCAGGGATGAATTCGGCACCAAATTTCTAGCAAAGTTTAACCTCTTTTTGACCTCTCCATAGTGTCGCGAGTCTTTGAACTCACTTAAGAAGACCAAATAGGCACATTTCCATGCATGATCTTCTTTGACCCTTTTCTTCTTTGAAATTGGACTTGAATAAAAATGATGCATATGGAAATATGCATCATACTCCCCGGGTTGTTTTGAGTTTGTCCTCAAACTCAAAGGGTTGGCAAGCCTCTCAAGAAAGGGGTCGCGCTTACAATATGGGAGCTTTTGGGGAAGGAGGTCACAGGGCATCACCTCTAGAGAGATATAGAAGAGGGTGAGGGGAGGATGATAAAACGGGTCATACCTGGTGAGGAGAAGAGGCGGAAGTGGGAAATCTTCTTTGGGGGCAAGGGTTTGGGAAGGATGAATGAGGGTTAAGGCTTGTCGGTCCTTTTGTGGTTTGAAGGGTTGGGAAGGTTGAATGGGGGTTAAGGTGAATTCTTCTTGGGTTAAGAGTTGCTCAACTTCTTCAATAACCCCACATGCCTCCAACTCGGGTGCTTGGAGTTGGGTAGGGCGTACTTCTTGAATCAAGAGTTGTTCAAACTCTTCAGCAACCCTACATGGCTTCATCACTTCAAGGTCTTTAACTACATGCTCTTCAATTCTTGGGGTTATGCTCAAATTCACCTCATTATCTTCTTGGCACCCTTCTTCGGTGAAGGATTGCTCAATTTCTTGCACAATCTCTTCTTGCTTCAACTCGGATCTTTGGGCCTCAAGTTCAAAGGTCTCTTCATCACCACAGTCACCAAAAACAAGAGGTAGGTCAACTAGGCTTGAAGCTTTTTCTCCAAGGATCTCTTCATCTTTGTTTGGCTTTTGAGAAACCTTCTCTAAGTGAAGTATTTCTTCTTTTTCAACCTTGAGTTCAATTTCTTCTTCGACCTTGAGTTCAATTTCTTCTTCAAGGCTTTCCTCCTGATCGTTCTCTTCTTCCACGGCTTTCCTTTCTTCCAAGGTAATGACCTCGTTATTTGGGCAATCCGTGGATAAGTGTCCAAGCCCTTGGCACTTGAGACACCTCCTAGGTTGTGGGGGAAAGATCATTTGTGGGGTTGGTTCTTTTTGTGGGGTGGAAGGGAATGAACCCGTGAGCTTAACGGAGATACTTTCTTTCATGGGCATGTAAGTGGATGGGTAAAAGGAACCCTTCAACTTACTACTCAATTTCTTCCAAGTTCTCACCTTTTCTTTTCCTTTCTTTTTTCGCTCAAACTTATATTTATTCCACCACTGAAGTGCACAACCTCTCAATCTTGAAATAACCACTTCGAACTTCTGTTGGTCATTAAGGATACAACAAGCAAAAACTCGTTCCACCTTAGATAACCAACCTGCGAACTCTTCCTTTTCGCCATGAAATTTTGGAATTGCAAAGCAAGCATATCCAATATCAATAAGAGCTAGTTCTTTCTCCAAGTTCTTTGAAGACGGCATGAAGGATGAGGTCTAGGGTTCTTCGTGGATTGATTTGAAACGTAAGTTGGCTGTGGCAAAGGTGGCACGGTCGTGCAAGGGGGCACGGTCAGGCCGTGCTATGCTTCGGCTGAAGAAAATGCAGAAAAGTAGAGTGGCACGGTCGTGCTTGGCGGCACGGGGGCACCGTGCTCCGTCTCGACTTGAAGATTCCTAGAAAAAGAATATGGCACGGTCGTGTGTTGTGGCACGGGGGCACCGTGCTGCTTCTCTGGTCTTCAAGACTTCGGATTGCCGGTTTGTGCCTCTTTTTTTTTTTGTATTTTGGCTTTTTGGGATGTGTTTGGGTATGATGTGGGTCACTTAAAAGCCTTGGCTCTGATACCAATTGATGTAGATGTGGGTGGTAAGTGAACCAAATCAACTCAAACTCAAACTAAACAAGAATCAACCAAAGAAAAGTGAATATGGTGGAAGATAGTTTGAGATGGTTTGAAGAATAATAACAAAAAGAACAAGGATAAACAAGACCTTGTAATTAAGATAATCCTTCACGGAGCCACTCAATGACTTGATCTTGGGCTAATTCTCTTGTCTTAACCAAGGAATCACTCCAATTGGAAAAGGAAGAGAACCTAGAACACCACTTGAATGAGCCAAATTCAAGATATAGAACTAGGAATTTTGAGACACAAATGAGAATCACTCTCAAAGGTGCTTGTATTACTTTGGAAATCTCTTACAATGCTGAATGATTAGCTTCACATGCCCCTCCCCTTTTATAGACTCAGCAAAAGACAATCAAAAGACTCAAATAACTCCTAACAATTAAAACTAGCTAATGAAAAGTCTAAGAAAAATGAAAAGACACATCATAAAAGGGGGTGGGGGAGGTTACAAGGAATATTCTAGGATTTTTGCAGCTGATTACATCAATCTAGAAGCATCTAAAACGTGCACAATATCAGCCACACAAATATATGTAACCTAAGACTCTTCATATTCCCAGCATTAATCCTTGCAACTGCCTCAACTTCAACAGAGCATAACTTCCAGAATACTCGGGCAAATCACGCGTTCTTGGGCTTGTTAGAAAGCCCTGGAAGTCTATTTTCCAGAATGGGCTCATTTGCTCAATTTGGATAAGCGGTTTGAAAGTTATGGCCCAAACAATGCACCTATCTCAGACTGGACTGGATCAGCACAACGTATCTTTGAGTGATATTTTGCCCAATCAAATGATGTCCAAATTAAATAAAAATGGGCTTATTTTAAAGCTGACATCTTAAGCTTCAAAAGCACATGGGCCCTCAAGTTGTGGGTCCACTTGAGCTTGTCAAAAGGTGGTCACAAAAATCGGGTTCCGCAGGGATGAATTCGGCACCAAATTTCTAGCAAAGTTTAACCTCTTTTTGACCTCTCCATAGTGTCGCGAGTCTTTGAACTCACTTAAGAAGACCAAATAGGCACATTTCCATGCATGATCTTCTTTGACCCTTTTCTTCTTTGAAATTGGAGTTGAATAAAAATGATGCATATGGAAATATGCATCATATACCTTTCCACTAATGGTAAGGGGGATAAAGGTTTTTAATGAGTCTCCTTCAGTCCTTGTTACACCTTGGTATATGAGTAAGGCTTTGACCCAGTCTTTTATGACTTCATCGGTGTTAGTGACACAGTCTATGTTAAGCATAGCTCCTGCGTTGGTCAGGGGATACGCATGACCTGGATGAGGGAATAGATGTCTTCCTCCTATTCGTCTAGATCTAGTTGGTTCGTGTCTATACCGATACCGTAGTGTTTCTTCATCATCACTACTAGCCATCTGACTATCGCAACTAGTCTGTGTTTGTGGATGAGCTTCCGGCACTCCACTACCAGATCCTGCTGATTCTGGTACAATTAAGGGTGATTCTCCCGATGTCTCCATATTACACTGTAATTGGAGCTCATTGATTCTTCCTAGAATCTCTTCTTCTTCTTCCGAATTGGCTTGGTCATATTCCTGTTCTAACTCTTCTAAGGAATAAAATGTCCTAACCATGTTACTAATGGATGGGTACCCTGGTTTAGTAGGGTCATATGAGGGATTGAACTTTATCCTTCTTCGAACAATTCTTTGTTCGTTTGTTGGTTTAGTCCTTTCTATGACTAATTTCTAGATTTGTCCTAATCTTTCATATATGCTATCTAACTTAGCATCTAAGGCTTGTCCTACTAAGGGCGTCCTCCATAACTCCTTGTATGGAACGTCAGTGTTAGTGCTGGCTTTATCCATTACTCATACTTGGTAATGAATCTCTAGTGGGACTAACTAAAATTGTCTCAACATACCATACTTCATTGGCTAATTCAGCTTGCTGAAGAATATATTTCCAAGGGGTCTTGTGGGTCTCGTTGGTTTTGAGACATGAGGCATGGCTCTGATACCATTTACGACGGATCGTTTTCCAAAGTTCTCCAAACATTAGAACTACTGGATGCGGAATTATTATTAAGCTTTTTCTGCTTCACCAAATTTTACTTATGCATAAACCTTTGAAACTTGTAATCATAACTTTGTTTATATTTCCTAGCATCATTATATAAAGCAAAACATGCTTCTTTAATCTCAGACAACAAATGATTTTGTTGTTCTATAGAATTAACATGATATCTTTCTTCATGTTCGAGAATAATTCTAGGGCTAGGAATAACGATTTCTCCATCTTCTAGGATGAGGGCTTCATCAAAGAAATCAGAACTAAGAGCTTCTCATCTTCTTTGAATAGTTTGCATAAGGGTCTATTTGACCTGAATTAAAAACTCTGTGTTTTCTTGCTCTTGCTTACATCTTTCGAGGGCTTTTTCGACTAAGTATTTAGGGTATTTTGGTTCAGGGCTATAGGGATTCATGATTAAAGGATAGGTTTCAAGTAATCAAAGAGAATCCGTATGAATATCATAACATACATCACTAAAACGATTAGTAAAAGCATATGAGTGCTATGAAGATCATATAGTTGTAGGGGCGATCAATGCCTTACTGAGCATTACCTGTTCGCCTCAAAACCTCCTGTTTAACTCGGCTACTATCGGCTATGTCAAAGGTACTCCAGATCTTCTTCTACTTTAATGATCTTGAGAACACAAATATATGAAAACTAATAGTTTCATTGACGGGAATAATATTACAAGGATCTCATGATCACTTTACTCCGCTAGGGAGTTTTACTCCTTCTACATGGGGGTTTTTCTCCCTCTTTTCTCTCGTCTTTTTCTCCCCCCTCTTACAACTGCTAAGGATCACCTTATATAGGCCTAAGTCCGACAAGTAACACCAACTTTAACAATAATTCATCTACTTTTGAGTAGTGGAGGCTGCTTTTTCCTGTTGATAGTGGAGACTGCTTTTTACTGTCTCTCTGTTGTTCGTACAATAATTGTTCTGCTTTTCTGTAGAGCCGTCCATAGTGCGTTAATAATGGAGGCTTTTTTATCTCCAGGAATCTCCTTTTCCAGGTGGAGGGTCCACCACACTTCTATCATTCAATGCGTACCGGGCAGATGCAACATACTGGTGTCTTGAGGCTGCAAAGATGGACACGGGTTGGGTGACTTCCAGGTACTCTGCATGAAGAGATAAGGCTGATGCTAGAGCTAATCTTGTTGATTGCATCAAATCTTAGGCTATAATTGCCTTCAGCATAAATGAATATATTGCTGGGAGAATTATATCGGAAACCTTTGTTAGTCTCGCGGATTTGTTGGAGCTTTCTTAGGCGAACAGCAAATCCTGCAGCTCGTCGATCACATAGCCATACTGGATTAACCTCGGGGAGTTGTGACTGTATGTCTTTTCCAACCTTCAAATTTGCCTTGTTTGGCGCGCATAATTGGATAATTATCCAACTTAATGCTAATACTGGATGTGTTTCAGGGCCGGCGGTTAAGAACTTGAGCACAACCATGTCTGATTTTGAACTTTTTCGAAACTTTTTTACTGCTTCAATGATGGACTTATGTAATCCAAGAATTTCGCGGTTACCAGGAGATCCAATAATACTTCCACAATAGCCATAAAAAACAGCCTTTGTGACGTCTTCTGCTTCACTACCTGTGAGAAAATGAATTCTGGGATATATCCCAGATGGCTCGATGATCCTGTTAGAAGTGTTTTGGGCTAAATATACCCAATGAGTATAAGAATGATATTGTTCTAATGTCAATGCCTTTTGTAATTCTGGCGCTTGCAAAGGCTTCATGACCTTTGGGACGATGAGAGTAAAGTCCTCTTGGTCTGTCTCAGATGAGTCTAAAGGCATCTTCCCTTTTTCCTTCTTTTGGAAGGTAGGAAGAGATGTGTCTTCCGCTGACAAGCATTCCATCACCTTTTGGAGAGCCGCTGAGTATCTTCATCCATTTCCATGGCTTGTAGTGCCATAACTTCGTCCAGGCTTGATAATGCCTGTGTAATCCTACGATGGATTTCCTGATGGATTACTTGGTGAATGTCTGTTACTCATTCTTGAGCGATGTATAGCTCATGGATTGCCATTTCGAGTAGGAGTTTGATGTCCTTAGTTGCTTCCTCAGTAAACATCTCGACCATCTGCTTCCCTGCTAAGAAAATCAGCAAGATGGTTATTCTTACCTTTAATATGCTCAGTATCGAATTGATATTCCTGAAAATATTGTTGCCATCAATGTCGATGCTTGTATTTAGGTGTACAGGGGAGCTTATTAAAAATATAAGCTTTTACATTGGTATTGTGAGTTGTAACTAAAAATCTGACTGGTAAGATAAAGAAATGGAATTTGGCAAAGCTTCATTTAAGAGCTAATAATTACTTTTCATTACTATGGTAATTGATTTCGGAATTTGGCAAAGCTTCGCTCCACCTGTTTACAGTCAACTAGTTTGTCTGGGAAATTTGCGATTTTCTCGCAAACATGAGGCTGCATTTCTATACCTCTTTGATCAATTTTAAGACCTAAGAACTCAATCTGTTCTTTTGCTATCTCGGCCTTTTTTGCAGATAGGATTAACCCATGATCACGGCTTTTGTTAATAAATTTCATCAAATGCATGGCATGATCTGCAGTGTTAGAAGAAAAGATGAGTATATCATCGATAAATACAAGACAAAATCTGAGCATTCATGAAATATGCTATCCATTCTTCTCTAGAAGATCTATGGGGCATTTTTTAGTCCCATAGGAATTACATTCTAGATATACTGACCTTGTGGAGTACTGAATGCTGCTAGGGGTTTTGCTGATTCTTTTAACTTAATCTGATAAAATCCAGATTTGCAATCAAATCTTGAAAACCACTTTTTATTAAGGGTTTTATTAATAGGAAGTTCCTTGTTGGGAAGGAAGTAACCATAAAAAACGGTTAATTCGTTGAATCTTTTATAATTTATGACCATTCGTGGCTTTCCTCGCTTTTGTTCAGAATGGTTGTTTACCATAAAAGCTAGACTGCTATGAGGACTTTTATTGTCTTCTATACTTTTAAAAGCGAGCTGTTTTTCCTCGAAATCTAGGAGCTGGATTTTGAACTCACGCTCATCAGCCTGGTTATACCTCATAGGCTTGACTCTAACAATGGAATGAGCTTCCTTTAGTTAGATGTCAGCATAGGACTTATCTTTATCCCAATATTTTAAAGGATTGTCATCAAAATTAGCTTGAAGTAAAGATTTTACTTCTTCTTCAAGGTGAAATTCCAATGCTCTTTGGGTTGTGGAAATTGCTTTGAGCAAATTCACTGGTGTATACTGCTCGTTTGGCCATTTTTTCTGCCATGTTTTTTTATTATATGAGAGGTAATCACCATGCTGGCTGCGCGAGGTGAAAGGGATAGTAGTCCGAATAGTTGGATTAGGGAGGATCGGGGATATAATCCAATGACCACATGGAGTGAGAAAACGGAGCTGATGATGATCCGAATAGTATTTCTTAAAGCGTTTAACGAAATCAACACCTAACAAATTGTTATAGGTGGCATCCGTTGGTGCTTGGAAGGCTACTGTGGGAAGGGGCAGGATTTTATGTGGCCTTGTAGAAGTGATTCAGTCCCCACCACCAGTAACAGTGAGGGGGATCCCCCAAGTCATCCAAGGTCGATTACTAGCTCCGAAGTTCAAGCCATGGTCCAGAAAGTCCAAGACATTCAAGGAGATACACACGGGTTAGACATCCTGAAATTACCCGGTTTTGTGTATCTGATTTCTTAAGCCATATGGTGGCTTATGTCCTTTATTTTGCATTTTGGAGATCCTTAAGAAGTCCCCTAACATGTCCAAGCATTACATTTTGGTCACACACACGTTTAAGGGGAGATTCAAAGCCATTTCCAAAACCGGTCAGATTTGCTCCTAATCTGTGCGGTTTAAAGTTTGAAGCTGGTTAGGCCATCTAAACCATGTTTAACCTTAATCTCTTGGATGGGGGGGTTTATAGACATCCTAAACTTTTCCCCCATGTTTACAATCACAATTATCACCACTTTTGTTAAGATTACATTCAGTCCCAAAAACCGGCTAAAACTGTTCCAAGGACCCGGTTTGACACCCGGTTTTATTTTGCCTTCTCCATTGGGTTTTCTCCTCTCCAACTGACATGGCACGTCTTACAAGGCTGGGCACACCTTCCAAAGAGTCCATGATGAGCTGCAACTTTGAAAAGAACGGCCAATGAGGAAGCAAAGACAAGATATTGTGTTCTTGAATGCCATTGGCTAGCCGTAAAGCACTTCACCTTTTCAGCTTTGCTTTTGTGATTGGTTTGCTGAGATCTTCTTCAATCAGGCTTAGAAAGAGTTGTATAATGTAATCCAAGTCATTAGTATTGTTTTCCTTTTGATTTGGATGTAATTTGAAGAGCTTGATTGTACCGGTTATGCTAAACCGGATTAGCTTAGTCCTAATACCTTTCCTACTTGCTAAGGAAAGGCTAGGTGTGTGCTTGGTTGGTTGTGTGCTTACTTGCTTGCCTTCCTCTGCTGAGTATATAAGCCCTCACTTTCCATTTTGTAGGACACAACTCAGATTAAAATCAAAGAAGAAGTTGAGAGCATTGCTTTCTTACTTTGCTAAACCTTGCTTGCTTATCCTTAATCTAGCCAATTAAGGTGGCGTTCAAGTCAAGTCTTAACCTTGATTAAGTGGTGTATTCTATATCTTAATCAAGATTAAGGGCTCTAAGCTTTTGAGTGGTGGTGTTTCTGTATCCATTCAAAGCTTAGTCTATCCTAATCTCATTCATAACAACCGGGTTTAAGGTTTGGTTATTAGCTTAATCTTTTGAGCTTATAATCCTTTGCCTTGAATATTCACTATTCATTCTCAATACTACTACCTTCCCACTTCCCCAGTTAGCCAAAGCCAAGCATTGGAACCCCACAAAAGGCCTTGCAAAACAAGCAAACACAAAACCTTCCCAAACTGTGCAAAAGAGCATTCCTAAGCACGGCCGGGCAGAATATTGGCACGGTCCCCCCGTGCTGAAAGGCACGACCGTGCCACTTCAGTTCTTCATTTTCCAGCTTTCATTGTTGTGGGACTGAACTTTGGCACGGTTAGACCGTGCTACCAGGCACGACCGTGCCTCCCCTACCCGTGACATATACTTGGTTTCTTGCTTGCCTTTTTGGTGTGTAATTCTTTGGGCTCCTTTCCCTTGAGACATACATCATATTTGGTATCAGAGCCCAGGTTTCTCTTAGGCCTGGTACCTCTACTTCACTTCCACAAAACTTACACTCCTTTCCTTCTTCACCATCTAATTCTTCTATTACCTCAAAGATGACTTCTTCTAGTATGTCATTGGAAGAGAAGTTTGAATCCTTGATGAAGCAAAACGAGTTCCTTGCTAATCAGATTTGAGAAGACTCACAAAGAAATCGAGAATCTCAGGCACAGAATGAATATCTGAGGAAGCAGTTGGGTTCATTCCTGAAGCAGAAGCAAAGAATAAATGAGGAGATCGATGAAACTCGTCAATCTGAACCAAGAGTTCGTGAACAAGTTCAAAGTCATGATATTGATTCTTCAAGTGAAGAAGAAGAGCCTCGAATGGATAGAGGAGTGTCACGAAACCAGTCCAATAGCAATGACTTCAGAGTGGAACTTCCTGAGTTCGAAGGTAAACTAGATTCTGAAGAGTTTGTTGACTGGCTGAATACAGTTAAAAGAGTCTTTGAATACAAAGACATTCCTGATGATAAGAAGGTCAAACTGGTGGCTTTAAGACTCAGAAAGTATGCATCCTTGTGGTGGACTAATCTGAATGCCAAGAGAACTAGAGAACGAAAAGCAAAGATTGGTACTTGGGAAAAGATGAAGGCCAAGCTAAAGGCAAGGTTCCTTCCACCTACGTATGTCCAAGATTGTTACTCCCAGTTTCATAATCTTACTCAAGGTAACATGTCTGTTGAAGAATATACTCGAGAGTTTGAGAAACTGATGATTAAATATGACATACAAGAGCCTGAAGAACAAACCATCGTTAGATACTTGGGTGGTCTTGAACTTAGGTATTCTAATGTGGTAGAACTACAAGCCTATACTTCCTTTGATGAGGTTTGTGTGTTAGCACACAAAGTGGAACAACAAAAGAGAATCAAACCATTCCAAAAACCTCAAGGTACCAAGCCTTTCCTACAGAACAAACCCTTTAACAAGGGGAGTTCCAATCCACCACCAAAGCCACAAACACCCGTTCCCTCTTATCCACAAAGAACCCCAGCTCCTCAAAAGGCTCTAGCACCCCCATTCCAACCTAACCCTAATCCAATGAGTAATCGAAGATGTTTCAAATGTCAAGGGCTTAGACATATTGCATCTGAGTGTCCAAACAGGAAGGTAATCACCCTAGCTGATTGGACCGCAGTTAAGGAGGATTTTGAAGAGGAGGAACGTGAGCCAGAAAGTGAACCAGAAGCTGAAGAATCTCAGGATGAGATTATTGAAGAAGCTGATGAAGGAGAACTCTTAGTCTTGAGAAGAGTTCTGAGTAATCAGAAGGGAGCTAAAGATGAACAGAGGGAGAATATCTTTCACACTCGATGTACCTCCCAAGGAAAGATATGTTCTCTGATTATCGATGGAGGCAGCTGTGCTAATGTGGTTTCTCTAAGCATGATTGAGAAACTTGGGCTACAAACCAAGACTCATCCACATCCATACAACATCCAGTGGTTAAACAAAGCAAGGGAATTCAGGTGAACTCTCGTTGTTTGGTTTCCTTTTTCATTGGTAAAAATTATCAAGATGAGTTATGGTGCAATGTAATTCCAATGGATGCATGTCATATTCTTTTGGGAAGACCTTGGTTGTATGATCGAAAAGTCATGCATAAGGGACACTTGAATACCTATTCATTTTCCAACGATAGTAAGAAAATCACCCTAGCCCCTTTATCCCCATCACAGCTCCAAGAAATTCAGCCTCACAAAAAATCCAAGCATACTGATTGTTTGTTAACTGTGAGTGAACCAATTTTAAAGGCATCACAGCATGAGTTCAAGGCCTTTAAAGATTGGATATTGAATGTTCAAGAAGAACCCGAGTATGTACTACCTGCTCGCCCCATAGCCAAAACACTCCTTGAAAATTTCTGTCATGTATTCCCTGAGGACATCCCAACGGGTTTACCTCCCAAAAGAGACATCCAACACCACATTGATCTTATCCCTGGTTCCATCCTACCAAACAAACCAGCCTATAGGATGAATCCAAAGGATACTAATGAGATTCAAAGACAAGTTGCAGAATTGCAGGAAAAGGGCTTGATTCGAGAGTCTTTGAGTCCATGTGCCGTTCCAGCCCTTCTGGGACCAAAGAAGGATGGAGCAATGAGAATGTGTGTTGATAGCAGAGCCATTAACAAGATTACAATCAAGTACAGGTATCCAATACTGAGACTTGAAGATATGCTCGATGAATTATATGGCTCGAAGGTGTTCTCGAAGATTGATCTTCGAAGTGGCTACTACCAGATCAGAATTAGAGAAGGTGATGAATGGAAGACAGCCTTCAAAACCAAAGGTGGCCTCTACGAGTGGTTGGTAATGCCTTTTGGTCTTTCTAATACACCCAGTACTTTCATGAGACTGATGAATCAGGTGTTTAGACCATACATTGGCAAGTTTGTAGTAGTTTACTTTGATGATATTCTGGTCTACTCTAAGAATGAGCATGAGCATCAAGATCATCTAACCCAGATTATGCTTGTTTTAGAGCGGGAGAAATTGTATGGTAACCTTAAGAAATGTTCCTTCTTCACTCCTGAAGTTACCTTTCTTGGTTACATTGTTACTGAAGCTGGTATCAAAGTTGATGAGGGTAAGGTGGAGGCCATTCGGTCTTGGCCTATACCTAAGAGTATTCATGATGTTAGATCTTTTCATGGTTTAGCTTCATTTTACAGGAGATTCATTCGTGGTTTCAGTACCATAATGGCTCCCATGACTGAAGTGATTAAAGGAACATCATTTGTGTGGACTACTAAAGCACAGTCAGCTTTTGAAGATATCAAGGCCAAGCTTACTCAGGCACCGGTCCTTGCACTCCCTTGCTTTAGTAAGATATTTGAAGTTGAATGTGATGCCTCCGGTGTAGGTATTGGTGGAGTTCTTACACAAGAATGTAAACCTCTAGCCTTCTTCAGTGAGAAGTTATGTGAGTCCAGAAGAAAATACTCCACTTATGATAAAGGGTTTTATGCTATTGTGAGGTGTTTAGAGCATTGGAGTCATTATCTCATTACTAGTGAGTTTATTTTGCATTCTGACCATGAAGCTTTGAAGTATATACAAGGGCAGCATAAATTAAACTCCAGGCATGCTAAGTGGGTTGAGTTTATGCAATCATATCATTTCACTATCAAGCACAAGTCAGGTAAACTCAATCAGGGTGCCGATGCTCTATCCAGGAGGTATCTGTTGTTATTTCAGTTAGATCTTGCATACTTGGTTTTGAGCATCTAAAGGTTTTGTATGATGATGATGAGGACTTTGGGACATTACATGCTGATTGTTTGAAGCATCCCAAAGGAGATTTCCATGTCTAGGAGGGTTTTTTATTCAAGGGGACACGACTGTGCGTTCCAAAATGCAGCACTCGAGAGCTACTGATTAGAGAAGTGCATGGAGGGTCATTAGCCGGGCATTATGGTGAGAACAAGACTGTTATGATGCTAAGAGAACATTACTTTTGGCCGGCTATGGAACGTGACGTACAGGACATACTTAAGAGATGCGGTACATCTCAGATGGCAAAAAGCCATTCACTACCTCATAGTTTGTATACTCCCTTGCCAATTCCCATTTCACCATGGGTTGATGTAAGTATGGACTTTATTCTTGGATTACCTAAGACGCAAAGAAACAACGACTCTATTTTTGTTGTTGTTGATAGGTTTTCTAAGATGTCTCATTTCATTCCATGTAATAAGACTAATGATGCTACGCATATAGCTGAGTTGTATTTCAGGGAGGTAGCTGGACTGCATGAAATCCCTAGGTCAATTGTTTCTGACAGGGATACTAAGTTTTTAAGTCATTTCTGGGTCACCTTGTGGAAGAAGCTAGGTACTAAGCTGAAGTACAGTACCACCTGTCACCCACAGACTGACGGACAGACTAAGGTTACTAATCGAACTTTAGGGACTCTCCTAAGGGCTTTGATTAAACCTCACACCAGGGCTTGGGATTTGCTTTTACCCCATGTAGAGTTTGCTTATAACAGGACCCCAAGCAGGGCTACTGGTCATTCACCATTCAAGGTGGTCTATGGGATTGATCCCCTAGGACCACTTGATCTCATTCCACGAGCCTTTGATCAGAAGCCACATCCAGATGCGGTTGCCAGGGTAGAACAGATCAAGAAGGTGCACGAGTTGGTGAGAAGCAAGATCGAAAAGTCCAATGAAGCCTATCAAGCTCAAGCCAACAAGCATAGGAGAAAGATTGCATTTCAACCTGGAGACCTTGTATGGATCCACCTCAGAAAGGAGAGATTCCCCACCAGAAGGAAGAGCAAGCTCATGCCTCGAGCTGATGGTCCATTTGAGGTATTAGAACGTATTAACGATAATGCTTACAAGGTTGATTTGCCAGGTGATTATGGAGTGTCAGCCACATCCAATGTAGCTGATTTACAACCCTATCATGAAGACGAGTACCTTGTCGATTTGAGGATTAAATCTTCCCAACAAGGGGAGGATGATGTAGTCCCCACCACCAGTAGCAATGAGGGGGATCCCCCAAGTCATCCAAGGTCCATTACTAGCTCCAAAGTTCAAGTCATGGTCCAGAAAGTCCGAGACATTCAAGGAGATACACACGGGTTAGACATCCTGAAATTACCCGGTTTTGTGTATCTGATTTCCTAAGCCAGATGGTGGCTTATGTCCTTTATTTTTGCATTTTGGAGATCCTTAAGAAGTCCCCTAACATGTCCAAGCATTACATTTTGGTCACACACACGTTTAAGGGGAGATTCAAAGCCATTTCCAAAACCGGTCAGATTTGCTCCTAATCTGCGCGGTTTAAAGTTTGAAGCTGGTTAGGCCATCTAAACCATGTTTAACCTTAATCTCTTGGATGGGGGGGTTTATAGACATCCTAAACTTTTCCCCCATGTTTACAATCACAATTATCACCACTTTTGTTAAGATTACATTCAGTCCCAAAAACCGGCTAAAACTGTTCCAAGGACCCGGTTTGACACCCGGTTTTATTTTGCCTTCTCCATTGGGTTTTCTCCTCTCCAACTGACATGGCACGTCTTACAAGGCTGGGCACACCTTCCAAAGAGTCCATGATGAGCTGCAACTTTGAAAAGAACGGCCAATGAGGAAGCAAAGACAAGATATTGTGTTCTTGAATGCCATTGGCTAGCCGTAAAGCACTTCACCTTTTCAGCTTTGCTTTTGTGATTGGTTTGCTGAGATCTTCTTCAATCAGGCTTAGAAAGAGTTGTATAATGTAATCCAAGTCATCAGTATTGTTTTCCTTTTGATTTGGATGTAATTTGAAGAGCTTGATTGTACCGGTTATGCTAAACCGGATTAGCTTAGTCCTAATACCTTTCCTACTTGCTAAGGAAAGGCTAGGTGTGTGCTTGGTTGGTTGTGTGCTTACTTGCTTGCCTTCCTCTGCTGAGTATATAAGCCCTCACTTTCCATTTTGTAGGACACAACTCAGATTAAATCAAAGAAGAAGTTGAGAGCATTGCTTTCTTACTTTGCTAAACCTTGCTTGCTTATCCTTAATCTAGCCAATTAAGGTGGCGTTCAAGTCAAGTCTTAACCTTGATTAAGTGGTGTATTCTATATCTTAATCAAGATTAAGGGCTCTAAGCTTTTGAGTGGTGGTGTTTCTGTATCCATTCAAAGCTTAGTCTATCCTAATCTCATTCACAACAACCGGGTTTAAGGTTTGGTTATTAGCTTAATCTTTTGAGCTTATAATCCTTTGCCTTGAATCTTCACTATTCATTCTCAATACTACTACCTTCCCACTTCCCCAGTTAGCCAAAGCCAAGCATTGGAACCCCACAAAAGGCCTTGCAAAACAAGCAAACACAAAACCTTCCCAAACTGTGCAAAAGAGCATTCCTAAGCACGGTCGGGCAGAATATTGGCACGGTCCCCCCGTGCTGAAAGGCACGACCGTGCCACTTCAGTTCTTCATTTTCCAGCTTTCATTGTTATGGGACCGAACTTTGGCACGGTTAGACCGTGCTACCAGGCACGACCGTGCCTCCCCTACCCTCGACATACACTTGGTTTCTTGCTTCCCTTTTTGGTGTGTGATTCTTTGGGCTCCGTTCCCTTGAGATATACATCAAGAAGTGTCATGAATGGCTATAAACTAACCAAAAATGGCTTTGGTCAATCGAGTGAGTTGACCAGAGGCAACCACAATTTGGATTGACTTTTTAAGATCGCGCCTGTATCTTTCTGGGTAAGAGTGGGCTGAGACCATGGTGACATCGTAACTGGTGTCTATCATGGCATGAAACCATTCAAGCTTGTGATGTCTATAAACAAGCTGAAATTTTATGTAAGGAACCCTAATCATTGGTTTGGATGGCTTGAATGAGTGAACCATTAAGTTTAACGGTTAACACCTGTTTGGTTAGAGAATAGGTAGTCTCGGTTAGGAATCGCATTCCTAATAAGAGATCGACCTTTGTATTAAAAGGGTCAAATTCAATATGAATAATCTTTTCGGTTGAACCGAGAAGAATAGGAACAAATGAGATTTTATGGTCTCAGATTTGTGGATGTAAGTCACAACCAACATAATTTTGTTGTAGGGCTGGATTAATCCAAATCAGACCATCATACCATTTGGTGATGTAGATTTTGGCTACTAGTTGATATACCGTTGTTTTGGGTATCGGTTCTCTGGAAGTAGTAGTGAGATGGAATCGAAGGAATGATCCATCAACTGAATATCTTCGAGGGAAGCTAAGCCGTTTGTCTATTAAAGGCTTTGGCTGGATATCAATATCCCAATTAGGCTGTATTCTTGGGATGAAGTTGTACGAAACGTTTTGGACTCCGTAGATATCAGAGAAGACGTCATCGATCTCAATTTCTTATTTATCGAGGAATTTATCAATCATATGAGTGTTACTAAGCATGTAACTTACCATCATATAAATGGTAAAAGGGGAATGGTGCAAACTTTCCAACAGGTCTGTCCATAGGAAGTTATAGCAAAGATTAAGGGCACAACAAGTGTCTAAATCTTTAATGGGAATTCCATAGCCTGGATAGGTAATGAATCCCAGGTTCTGATACGTAAGGTTTCCTCTTAGGACATTGATCAAAGCTTCTGCTCTATTAGCTATGCGATTACGCAAGAGGGTGATGACTATAGGGGTATGTAGTCCATTTTGAAAACTAGGTTTGATATGGATGCTAAACATGCTTCAGTCCTTGTTATGCCTTGGTGTATGAGTAAGGCTTTGACCCAGCCTTTTATGACTTCCTCGGTGTTAGTGACACAGTCTATCTTAAGCATAGCTCCTGCATTGGTCAGGAGATGTACATGACCTGGATGAGGGAATAGATGTCTTCCTCCTATTCATCTGGATCTAGTTGGTTCGTGTCTATATCGATACCGTATTGTTTCTTCATCATCACTACTAGCCATCTGACTATCATAATTAGTCTGTGTTTGTGGATGAGCTTTCGGCACTCCACTACCAGATCCTGCTGACTCTGGTTCAATTAAGGGTGATTCTCCCGATGTCTCCATATTACACTGTAATTAGAGCTCATTGATTCTTCCTAGAATGTCTTCTTCTTCTTTCAAATTGGCTTGGTCATATTCCTGTTCTAACTGTTCTATGGAATAAAACATCTTAACCATGTTACTAATGGATGGGTACCCTAGTTTAGCAAGGTTACATGAGGGATTGAACTTTATCCTTCTTCGAACAATTCTTTGTTCGTTTGTTAGTTTAGCCCTTTCTAAGACTAATTTCTGGATTTCTCCTAATCCTTCATATATGCTATCTAACTTAGCATCTAAGGTTTGTCTCACTAAGGGCGTCCTCCATAACTCCTTATATGGAACGTCAGTGCTAGTGCTGGCTTTATCCATTACTAAGACTTGATAATGAATCTCTAGATGGACTAACTAAAACTGTCTCAACATACCATACTTCATTGGCTAATTCAGCTTGCTGAAGAATATATTTCCAAGCAGTCTTATGGGTCTCGTTGGTTTTGAGACATGAGGCATGGCTCTAATACCATTGACGACGGATCTTTTTCTAAAGTTCTCTAAAAATTAGAACGACTGGATGCGGAATAATTATTAAGCTTTTTCTGCTTAATCGAATTTTGCTTGTGCATAAACCTTTGAAACTTGTAATCATAACTTTGTTTATGTTTTCTAGTAGCATTATATAAAGCTAAACATGCTTCTTTAATCTCAGATAACTAATGATTTTATTGTTCTACAAAATTAACATGATATCTTTCTTCATGTTCGAGAATAGTTCTAGGGCTAGGAATAATGATTTCCCCATCTTCTAGGGTGAGGGGTTCATCAAAGAAATCAGAACTAAGAGCTTCTCGTCCACTTTGAATAGGTTGCATAAGGGCCTGTTTGACCTAAATTAAAAACTCTGTGTCTTCTTGCTCTTGCTTACATCTTTCGAGGGATTTTTTCACAAAGTATTTCGGGTATTTTTTGTTCAGGGCTATAGGGATTCATGATTAAATTATAGGTTTCAAGTAATCAAAGAGAATCCATATGAATATTATAACATGCATCACTAAACATATGAGTGCTATGAAGATCATATAGTTGTAGGGACGATCAATACCTTGCTGAGCGTTGCCTATTCGCCTCAAAACCTCTTGTTTAACTTGGCTACTATCGGCTATGTTATAGGGTACTCTAGATGGGAATAATATTATCGGCTATGTTAAAGTTGATGGGAATAATATTACAAGGATCTCATGATCACTTTACTCCCCTAGGGAGTTTTACTCCTTCTACATGGGGTTTTTTCTCTCTCTTTTCCCTCGTCTTTATCTCCCCCCCTCTTACAACTACTGAGGATCACCTTATGTAGGCCTAAGTTCGACAAGTAACATCAACTTTAACAATAATTCATTTACTTTTGAGAAGTGGAGGCTGCTTTTTTCTGTTGATAGTGGGGACTGCTTTTTACTGTACTCTCTGTTGCTCGCATAATAATTGTTCTGCTTTTCTGCAGAGCTGTCCATAGTGTGTCAATAATGGAGACTTTTTTATCTCCAAGAATCTCCTTTTCCAGGTGGAGGGTCCATCACACTTCTATCATTCAATGCGTACCGGGCAGATGCAACATCCTGGTGTCTTCTCTTTATGGATGAGGCTGCAAAGATGGACACGGGTTGGGTGACTTCCAAGTACTCTGCACGAAGAGATAAGGCTGATGCCAGAGCTAATCTTATTGATTGCATTAAATCTTGGGCTACCATTGCCTTCAGCATAAATGAATATATTGCTGGGAGAATTATATAGGAAACCTTTGTTGGTCTCATGGATTTGTTGGAGCTTCCTTAGGAGAACAGCAAATCCTGCAGCTCGTCGATCATATACCCATACTAGATTAGCCTATGGGAGTTGTGACTGTATGTTTTTTCCAAGCTTCAAATTTGCCTTGTTTTGAGTGCATAATTAGACAATTATCCAACTTAATGCTAGCACTGGATGTATTTCAGGGCTGGTGGTTAAGAACTTGAGCACAACCCTATCCAATCTCAAACTTTTTCGAAACTTTTTTACTGCTTCGATGATAGAGTTATGTAATCCAAGAATCTCGCGGTTACCAGGAGATCCAATAACACTTCCACAATAGCCATAAAAAACAGCCTTTGTGACATCTTCTGCTTCACTACTGTAAGAGAATATATTCTAGGATATATCCCTGATGGATCGATGATCCTGTTAGAAGTGTTTTGGGCTGAATAAACCAAACAAGTATAAGAACGATATTGTTCTAATGTCAACGCCTTTTGTAATTCTGGTGCTTGTAAAGGCTTCATGACCTTTGGTATGATGAGAGTAAAGTCCTCTCCGTCTGTCTCAGATGAGTCTAAGGGCATCTTCCCTTTTTCCTGCTTTTGGAAGGCAGGAAGAGATGTGTATTCTGCTGCAAGCATTCCATCTCCTTTTGGAGAGCCGCTCCCCTTTGACAGGCTTGCAGAAATATATGATGAGTATCTTCATCCATTTCCATGGCTTGTCATGCCATAACTTCGTCCAGGCTTGATAATGCTGTATAATCCTAGGATGGATTTCCTGATGGATTACTTGGTGAATGTATGTCACTCGTTCTTGAGCGATGCATAGCTTATGGATTGCCATTTCGAGTAGGAGTTTGATGTCCTTAGTTGCTTCCTTAGCAGACGTCTGGGCCATTTGCTTCCTTGCTAAGAAAATCAGCAAGATGGTTATTCTTACTTTTAATATGCTCAGTATCGAATTGATATTCTTGAAAATACTGCTGCCATCAATGTCGACGCTTTTATTCAGGTGTACAGGGGAGCTTATTAAAAATATAAGCTTTTACATTGGTATTGTGAGTTGTAACTAAAAATCTGACTGGTAAGATAAAGAAATGGAATTTGGCAAAGCTTCATTTAAGAGCTAATAATTCCTTTTCATTACTATGGTAATTGATTTCGGCTGGCTTAAAGCTGCCATTAGCATATCTACAGGCATGCTTTTTTGTCATCAACTTTCTTTGCCTTAAGGACTCCTCCCCAGTATTTTTCAGAGGCATCTGTTTCGATAATTAATTGGTCACCTTCCTTAGGTGTAGCCAACTTTGGTAATTGGACACACAACTTTTTTAATTGCTGTACTAGGCTCGTATGGTAGTCTTGCCATTGTAGGTTCATCCTTTTCTTTAAAAGATCGTGCAAAGGTCCTCGTGACCAGGCTAGGTTAGGGATAAAATTACTGATGTAATTAATGCATCCCAAAAATCGCTCTACCTATTTACGGTCAACTAGTTTGTCTAGGAAATTTGCAATTTTTTCGCAAACATAAGGCTGCATTTCTATACCTCTTTGATCAATTTTAAGACCATAGCACTCAATCTGTTCTTTTGATATCTCGGCCATTTTTGCAGATATGATTAACCCATGATCACGGCTTTTTTTAATAAATTTCATCAAATGCATGGCATGATCTGCAATGTTAGAAGAAAAGATGAGTATATCATCGACATATACAAGACAAAAATTTGAGCATTCATGAAATATGCTATCCATTCTTCTCTGGAAGATCTGTGGGGCATTTTTTAGTCCCGTAGGCATTACATTCCAAATATACTGACCTTGTGGGGTATTGAATGCTATTAGGGGTTTTGCTGATTCTTTCAACTTAATCTGATAAAATCTAGATTTGCAATCAAATTTTGAAAACCACTTTTTATTAAGGGGTTTATTAATAAGAAGTTCCTTGTTGGGAAGGAAGTAACCATCAAAAATGGTTAATTCGTTGAATCTTTTATAATTTATGACCATTCGTGGCTTTCCTCGCTTTTGCGCAGAATGGTTGTTTACCATAAAAGCTAGACTGCCATGAGGACTTTTATTGTCTTCTGTACTTTTAAAAGCGAGCTATTTTTCCTCGAGTTTTAGGAGCTGGATTTTGAACTTGCGTTCATCAGCCTGGTTATACCTCATAGGCTTGACTCTAATAATGGAATAAGCTTCCTTTAGCTGGATGTCAGCATAGGACTTATCTTTATCCCAATATTTTAAAGGATTGTCATTAAATTAGCTTGAAGCAAAGCTTTTACTTCTTCTTCAAGGCGAAATTCCAATGCTCTTTGGGTTGTGGAAATTGCTTTGAGCAAATTCACTAGTGTATGCTGCTTGTTTGGCCATTTTTTCTTTTTCCAAAGCTCTTTAAACATTAGAACTACTGGACGCGGAATTATTTTTAAGTTTCTTATGCTTAAGCAATCTTTGAAACTTATAATCCTAACTTTGATTATGCCTTCTAGTAGCAATATCAAAAGCTAAAGCTACTTCTTTTATTTCAGTCAACAATTGTTTCTGTTGTTCTACGGTGTTAGCATGATGTCTGTCTTCATGCTCTAATATAGCTCGTGGGCTAGGTATTATGATCTCTCCATCTTATAAGATTAGAGGTTCGTCAAAGAAATCAAAATTAAGAGCTTCATGTCCTCTTTGAATTGTTTTCATTAGGGTCTCTTTGACCTGGATTAAGAACTCTGTATTTTCTAGTTCTTGATTACATCTTACTCGAGGTTTCTTAACGAAATACTTGGGGTAGCGTTGTTCGAGACTATAAAGATTCATTTGTTCAGAATAGGTTTCAAATGATCAACGAGAATCAGTAATAATATTATCACATGCATCAACAAAACAAGTAGTAAAAGCATATATGCATTTAGAATATCGCTTACGATAGAAAAATTCAATACCTTACTGAGCTACGCCTGTTCGCCTCTAGAACCTCCTGTTTGACGTGGCTGCTATCGGCCATGTCAAAGATAATCCAGAATTCCTTCTATCCGAGGGGTATTGTAAGCACAGATATGCGAAAACTACTAATTTTATTGATGGTAATAATATTACAACAATGATCTCTTGATCACTCTACTCCCTGAAGGGAGTCTTAATGGCTAAGCATGGGTGTTTTCTTTCTCTCTGTTTTTTCTCGTGTCCTCTTATAAATGCTAAGGACTCCTTATATAGGCCTTTGGATCCCACAAGTTATATCAATATTATTATTTGTCGTACAATAATAGATAGTGGAGCATCTACTTATACGATAGATAGTGGAGCATCTACTTTTACTGTAGATAGTGGAGCAATAATGGAGGCTACTTTTTATCTCCGAGAATCTCCTTTTTATTAGTGGAGGGTCCATCACACTTCTTTTATCCAATGCGTAGTGGGCTGATGCAACATCCTGGCGTCTTCTGTTCATGGATGAGACTGCAAAGGTGGATATGCATTTGGTGACTGCCTAGCACTCTACATGAGGCGATAAGGCTAATGCCTACACTGATCTTATTGATAGCATCGAATCTGGGGCTACAATTTCCCTATGCATAGATGAATATATGACTGGGAGAATTGTACAGAAAACCCTTATTGGTTTCACGAATGTGTTGGAGCTTCCGTAAGAGGACATCAAATCCAGCAGCTATTCTGCCACAAATCCAATTAAGATTTACTATTGGGGGCTGTAGGTTTTTGTTCCTCCCGAACTTGAGATTGGCCTTGTTTGGCGTACATAATTAGACGATCAACCAACTTGATGTATTTCTGGATTGGCAGATAAAAATTTTAATACGACCATATCCGATCGTGAGCTTTTTCGAAACTTTTTGACTGCTTCAATAATGGACTTATTGTAATCCAAGAATTTCACGAATTCTAGGGGAGCTGGTAATGCTTCCACAAAAACCATAGGTAACAGCTTTTGTGACTTCGTCAGTGCTGCTACCTGCAAGGATATGAATTCTAGGATATATCCCAGATGAATCAATGATCCTATTAGCGTCACTGTGGGTAGTATATACCCAATAAGTATAGGAACTATATTGTTCATTGGGAACGCATTTTGTATTTCTGGCGCTTGGAAAGGCTTCATTGCCTTTGGAACGATGAGGGTGAAACCCTCTTGGTCCGTTTCGAATGTTTCTGAGGGCATCCTATTTTTCTCCTTCGTTGGGAAGGGAGATAGAGTCGTGCCTTCTGTTGGCAAAAGATCAACTTCCTTTCGGAGTGTTGCCGCCCTTTAACAGGCTTACAGAAATGTCTAATGAGTTTCCTCATCCATTTCGATAGCTTGTAGCGCCATAATTTCATCCAAGCTTGATAGTGCTTGAGTAATTCAAAGATGTATTTTCTGATGAATTACCTAATGAACCCCCGTTACTCTTTCTTGAGCAATGTAGAGTTCATAAATTGCCATTTCTAACAGGACTTTGATATCCTTAAATTCTTCGTCTGATATTGTGTGGACCATTTGCTTCTCTGCTAAGAAAATCAGCAAGATGGTTATTCTTACCTTTAATATGGTCAATATCGAATTAATATTTCTGAAAATACTGCTGCCATCGATGTCGAGGCTTGTATTCAGGTGTACAGGGGAGCTTATTAAAAATATAAGCTTTTACATTGGTATTGTCAGTTCTAACTAAAAATCTGACCGGTAAGATAAAGAAATGGAATTTGGCAAAGCTTCATTTAAGAGCTAATAATTCCTTTTCATTACTATGGTAATGGATTTCGGCTGGCTTAAAGCTGCCATTAGCATATCTACAAATATGCTCTTTGTCATCAACTTTCTTTGCCTTAAGGACTCCTCCCCAGTATTTTTTGGAGGCATCTGTTTCGACAATTAATTGGTCACGTTCCTCAGGTATGGCTAGCTTTGGTAATTAGAAACACAACTTTTTTAATTGCTGTACTAGACTCGTATGGTAGTCTTGCCATTGCTGGTTCATCCTTTTCTTTAAATGATCCTGCGAAGGTCCTCGTAACCCGGCTAGGTTATGGATAAAATCACTGATGTAATTAATGCATCCCAAAAATCGCTCCACCTGTTTACAGTCAACTAGTTTGTCTGGGAAATTTGCGATTTTCTCGCAAACATGAGGCTGCATTCCTATACCTCTTTGATCAATTTTAAGACCTAAGAACTCAATCTGTTGTTTTGCTATCTTGGCCTTTTTTGCAGATAGGATTAACCCATGATCACGGCTTTTCTTAATAATTTTCATCAAATGCATGGCATGATCTACAATGTTAGAAGAAAAGATGAGTATATCATCAACATATACAAGATAAAAATCTGAGCATTCATGAAATATGCTATCCATTCTTCTCTGGGAGATCTGTGGGGCATTTTTTAGTCCCATAGGCATTACATTCCAGATATACTGACCTTGTGGAGTGCTGAATGCTGTTAAGGGTTTTGCTGATTCGTTCAACTTAATCTAATAAAATCCAGATATGTAATCAAATTTTGAAAACCATTTTTTATTAAGGGTTTTATTAAGAAGAAGTTCCTTGTTGGGAAGGAAGTAACCATCAAAAACGGTTAATTCGTTGAGTCTTTTATAATTTATGACCATTCGTGGCTTTCCTCCCTTTTGCTCGGAATAATTATTTACCATAAAAGTTAGACTGCTATGAGGACTATTATTGTCTTCTGTACTTTTAAAAGCGAGCTGCTTTTCCTCGAGTTCCAGGAGCTGGATTTTGAACTTGCAGTTATCAGCCTGGTTATACCTCATAGGCTTGATTTTAACAATGGAATGAGCTTCCTTTAGCTGGATGTCAGCATAGGACTTATCTTTATCCCAATATTTTAAAGGATTGTCATCAAAATTAGCTTGAAGCAAGGCTTTTACTTCTTCTTCAAGGTGAAATTCCAATGCTCTTTGGGTTGTGAAAATTGCTTTGAGCAAATTCACTAGTTTATGCTACTTGTTTGGCCATTTTTTCTGCCATGTTTTTTTGTTATATGAGGGGTAATCACCATGCTGGTTGTGCGGGGTGAAAGAGATAGTAAGTTTATTCCGTTTTTAAACGGGCCCAAAGCGGGCCGCCCATGAGCGACTCAACCCAACCCATTTATTAATTTGGTTGTATATTTTCTAACTTTGAATTTGGACTAGGTTAGTTTGGTTAGAAAGTTATAGAGATTTAAGTTGGAAAATTAACTCACCGAAAATACTCCTTAGTGATCATGGGCGGGTCATAGGCAGATCGGGTTCACTTGGCCCATAACCCAGTCCGGCCCATTAACAAATGTGTTGGGCACGACCCGACCCGATTTATTAATGGGCTGGCCCAGTTTGGCCCAACTCGGTCCATTGCCCACCCTTAGCTGAGACCATGGTGACATCGGAACAGGTGTCTATCATGGCATAAAACCATTCGGGCTTGTGATGTCTGTAAATAAGCTGAACTTTTATGTAAGGAACCCTAATCATTGGTTCGGATGGCTTGAATGAGTGAACCATTGAGTTTAATGGTTAACATCGGTTCGGTTAGAGGATAAGTAGTCTTGGTTAGGAATCGCATTCCTAATAAGAGATTAGCCTTTGTATTAAAAGGGTCGGATTCAATATGAATAATCTTTTCGGTTGAACCGAGAAGAATAGGAATATATGAGATTTTACGGTCTCGAATTTGTGGATGCAAGTCACGACCAACATAATTTTGTTATAGGGCTGGATTAATCCAAATCAGACCATCACACCATTTGGTGATGTAGATTTTGGCCACTAGCTGATATACTGCTGTTTTGGGTATCGGTTCTCTGGAAGTATTAATGGGATGGAATCGAAGGAGATATCCATCAACTAAATATCTTCGGGGGTAGCTAAGCCGTCTGTCTATTAAAGGCTTTGGCTGGATATCAATATCCCAATTAGGCTGTGTTCTTAGGATGAAGTTGTGCGAAACGTTTTGGACTTCGTAGATATCAGAGAAGATGTCGTCGATCTCGATTTTTTCTTTATCGAGGAACTTATCAATCATATGCATGTTACTAAGCATGTAACTTACCATCGTGTAAATGGTAAAAGGGGAATGGTGCAAACATTCCAATAGGTCTGTCTGTAGGAAGTTATAGCAAAGATTAAGGTTACAATAGGTGTCTAAATCTTTAATGGGAATTCTATAACCTGGATAGGTAATGAATCCTAGGTTCTGATGCATAAGGTTCTCTCTTAGGACACCGATTAAAGCTTCTGCTCTGTTAGCTATGCGATTATGCATGAGGGTGATGACTATAAGGGTGTCTCGTCCTTTTTGAAAACTAGCTTTGACATGGATGCGTCCAAAATGAATATAACTGATTTTATATCGGTCTTTCTCAGGAGTATTTCATATTTTACGTTTCACCTGTTCCAACGTAATTAAGGGCAGTTCAACTTATCCTGCTGCAATGTTCCCTGGTATAGGTTGTTCCTGAACGTTAGTTCTAAAATATTGAATATTCTTCCGTTTGAATATGTCTAAATAAGTTTTTCAAAATCCTTCATGAGGGTCAATTTTCATGCTTTTGCTAATGATTTTTTGATATGTTTTTCTATCAAAAAGTATTTTTTTAGAATACGTACCTAAGGATTCTGCTTCCTCATTCTGCTTATGTTCCGTCATTGGATTCATCTTCAGAATTGCTTAAATAAGTTAGGACAATAATCTCGTCTGCGGATTCAATATCCGTGAGAGATACTTCCTCGTATCCTGCAATTTGCTCAAACAACTCGTTAGAGTAGGTACCGGCAAAATTTATTTGTCTTGGACACTCATTGGCAAAGTGACCTTTTTCATTGCAGTTCCAACATCTGCAATCTTGTTTCTGAATTTGTTTTGATACAGGTTTTGGTGTTTTCTTTTTATTCTTTTTCTTAAAGAATTTTTTCTTTTTCTTAAAAGGCTTCGTTGATTTTTTAATCTGCTTACCCTTTTTCTTTTTAGCCTTGCTTTTCTTTTTATTTTTAGGCTTATCAGGGTAATAACCAAATTTGCTGGGAAAATACATTTGGTCTTTGCATTTAAGCTTCTTTTGATCTTTTTGAAGCTTGTGCCTTTTGAATGCTTTCTCACACTTGTATGCTAATGTTACTCTAGCAAATTCAATACGTGCTCCTAACGTATTTGTCGTTGCTGGTTGCTCTGCCGCCTTCCACCTGGTGAATATCAAATCGCATCATGGATATGGTAGCTTAGTGAAGAACATGTCGCTATGGAAATTTAACGAGTTATGATTTGCTGATGATACTTTAGCTTTGTAATAATACTTTTCAAATCTGCACACATAAGCATTAAAATAATTGATGTCACAGATTTGTAAATTGTAAAGCGTTGTAAGATATTTTTGCTTCTTTGTTCGCTTTTCGTCTAAGCGATGCTGAGCATAATTTTCTTCAAAAAATTCACGTTGAATTTCGTTTTCAATAGTATTAATGATGGTTTTTGCATCATTTACGGTGGTACCTCCTAGGTATTGTGCTTTGGTTTCCTTTGGCAGAGCTGTAAACCAATTGTATACCTTTCCACTTATGGTAAGGGGGATGAAGTTTTTTAATGAGTCTCCTTCAGTCCTTGTCACACCTTGGTATATGAGTAAGGCTTTGACGCAGTCTTTTATGACTTCATCGGTGTTAGTGGCACAGTCTATGTTAAGCATAGCTCCTGCGTTGGTCAGGGGATACGCATGACCTGGATGAGGGAACAGATGTCTTCCTCCTATTCGTCTGGATCTAGTTGGTTCGTGTCTATACTGATACTGTAGTGTTTCTTCATCATCACTACTAGCCATCTGACTATCGCAACTAGTCTGTGTTTGTGGATGAGCTTCCGGCACTCCACTACTAGATCCTGCTGATTCTGGTACAATTAAGGGTGATTCTCCCGATGTCTCCATATTGCACTGTAATTGGAGCTCATTGATTCTTCCTAGAATCTCTTCTTCTTCTTCCGAATTGGCTTGGTCATATTCCTGTTCTAACTCTTCTAAGGAATAAAATGTCCTAACCATGTTACTAATGGATGGGTACCCTGGTTTAGTAGGGTCACATGAGGGATTGAACTTTATCCTTCTTCGAACAATTCTTTGTTCATTTGTTGGTTTAGTCCTTTCTAAGGCTAATTTCTGGATTTCTCCTAATCCTTCATATATGCTATCTAACTTAGCATCTAAGGTTGATCCTATTAATGGCGTCCTCTATAACTCCTTGTGTGGAACGTTAGTGCTAGTGCTGGCTTTATCCATTACTCAGACTTGATAATGAATCTGTAGCTGGACTAACTAAAACTGTCTCAACATACCATACTTCATTGGCTAATTCAGCTTGCTCAAGAATATATTTCTAAGCGGTCTTGTCGGTCTCATTGGTTCTGAGACATGAGGCATGGCTCTGATACTGTTTACGGCGGATCCTTTTCCGAAGTTCTCTAAACATTAGAACTATTGTATGCAGAATTATTGTTAAGCTTTTTCAACTTAATCGAATTTTGCTTGTGCATAAACCTTTGAAACTTGTAATCATAACTTTGTTTATGTTTTCTAGCAACATTATCTAAAGCTAAACATGCTTCTTTAATCTCAGACAACAAATGATTTTGTTGTTCTATATAATTAACATGATATCTTTCTTCATGTTCGAGAATGGTTCTAGGGCTAGGAATAACGATTTCTCCATCTTTTAGGATGACGGGTTCCTACTAAGGTTTGTCATACTAAGGGCGTCCTCTATAACTCCTTGTATGGTACGTCAGTGCCAGTGCTGGCTTTATCCATTACTCAGACTTGATAATGAATCTCTAGCTGGATTAACTAAAACTGTCTCAACATACTGTACTTCATTGGCTAATTCATCTTGCTAAAGAACATATTTCCAAGCTGTCTTGTGGGTCTTATTGGTTCTGAGACATAAGGTATGGCTCTGATACCATTGGCGAATCTTTTTCCAAAGTTCTCTAAACATTAGAACTACTGGATGCGGAATTATTGTTAAGCTTTTTCTGCTTAATCGAATTTTGCTTGTGCATAAACCTTTGAAACTTATAATCATAACTTTGTTTATGTTTTCTAGCAGCATTATCTAAAGCTAAACATGCTTCTTTAATCTTAGACAACAAATGATTTTGTTATTCTATAGAATTAACATGATATCTTTCTTCATGTTCGAGAATAGTTCTAGGGCTATGAATGACGATTTCTCCATCTTCTAGGATGAGGTGTTCATCAAAGAAATCAAAACTAAGAGCTTCTCGTTCTCTTGGAATAGTTTGCATGAGGGTCTGTTTGACCTGAATTAAAAACTCTGTGTTTTCTTACTCTTGTTCAGGGCTATAGGGATTCATGATTAAAGGATAAGTTCCACGTAATCAAAGAGAATCCATATGAATATTATAACATGCATCACTACATTTATTGGCAAAGTGACCTTTTTCATTGCAGTTCTAACATCTACAATCCCGTTTCTGAATCTGCTTTGATGCAGGTTTTGGTGTTTCCTTTTTATTCTTTTTCTTAAAGAAGTTTTTCTTTTTCTTGAAAAGCTTCGTTGATTTTTTAATCTGCTTACCCTTGCTCTTTTTAGCATTGAATTTCTTTTTCTTTTTAGGCTTATCAGGGTAACAACCAAATTAGCAGTTGCATTTAAGCTTCTTTTGGTCTTTCTGAAGCTTGTGCCTTTTGAATGCTTTCTCACACTCGTATGCTAATGTTACTCTGGCAAATTCAATACGTGCTCCTAACATATCTATCCTAGCAGGTTGCTCTGCTTCCTTCCACCTGGTGAATATCAAATCGCTTCATGGATATGGTTGCTTAGTGAAGAACATGTCGTTATGGAAATTTAACGAGTTCTGGTTTGCTGATGATACTTCTGTTTTGTAATAATACTTTTCAAATTCGCACACATAGGCATCAAAATAATTGATGTCATAGATTTGTAAATTGTAAAGCGTTGTAAGATATTTTTTCTTCTTTTTTCGCTTTTCATCTAAGCGATGGTGAGCATAATCTTCCCCTAAAAATTCACGTCGAATTTCATTTTCAATAGTATTAATGATGGTTTTTGCATCATTTGTGGTGGTACCTCCTAGGTATTGTGCTGTGGTTTCCTCTAGCAGAGCTGTAAACCAATCGTATACCTTTCCACTTATGGTAAGGGGGATGAAGGTTTTTAATGAGTCTCCTTCAGTCCTTATTACGCCTTGGTATATGAGTAAGGCTTTGGCCTAGTCTTTTATGACTTCATCGGTGTTAGTGACACAGTCCATGTTAAGCATAGCTCCTGTGTTGGTCAGGGGATACGCATGACCTGGATGAGGGAATAGATGTCTTCCTCCTATTCATCTGGGTCTAGTTGGTTCGTGTCTATACTGATACCATAGTGTTTCTTCATCGTCATTACTGGCCATCTGACTATTGTAATTAGTCTATGTTTATGGATGAGCTTCTGGCACACCACTACTAGATCCTGCTGGTTCTAGTACAATTAAGGGTGATTCTCCCGATGTCTCCATATTACACTGTAATTGGAGCTCATTGATTCTTCCTAGAATCTCTTCTTCTTCTTCCGAATTGGCTTGGTCATATTCCTGTTCTAACTCTTCCAAGGAATAAAACGTCCTAGCCGTGTTACTAGTGGATGGGCACCCTGGTTTAGTAGGGTCACATGAGGGATTAAACTTTATCCTTCTTCGAACAATTCTTTGTTCGTTTGTTGGTTTAGTCCTTTCTAAGACTAATTTCTAGATTTCTCCTAATGCTTCATATATGCTATCTAACTTAGCATCTAAGGTTTGTCCTTCTAAGGGCATCTTCTAGAACTCCTTATATGGAACGTCAGTGCTAGTGCAGGCTTTATCCATTACGTAGACTTAATCATGAATCCCTATAGCCCTGAACAAAAATACCCTAAATACTTAGTCGAGAAAGCCCTCGGAAGATGTAAGCAAGAGCAAGAAATGTGATTACCCCTCATATAACAAAAAAACATGGCAAAAAAAGGGCTAAACAAGCAGCATACACCAGTGTATTTGCTCAAAGCAATTTCCACAACCTAAAGAGCATTGGAATTTTGCCTTGAAGAACAAGTAAAAGCCTTGCTTCAAGCTAATTTTGATGATAATCCTTTAAAATATTAGGACAAAGATAAGTCCTATGCTGACATCTAGCTAAAGGAAGCTCATTCTATTATTAGAGTCAAGCCTATGAGGTATAACCAGGCTGATGAACGCAAGTTCAAAATCCAGCTCCTAGAACTCGGGGAAAAACTACTCACTCTTAAAAGTATAGAAGACAATAGTAGTCCTGATCGCAGTCCAGCTTTTATGGTAAACAACCATTCCGAGCAGAAGCGAGGAAAGCCACAAATGGTCATAAATTATAAAAGACTCAACGAATTAACCGTTTTTGATGGTTACTGCCTTCCCAACAAGGAACTTCTTATTAATAAAACCCTTAATAAAAAGTGGTTTTCAAAATTTGATTGCAAATCTGGATTTTATTAGATTAAGTTGAAAGAATCAGCAAAACCCCTAACAGCATTCAGTACTCCACAAGGTCAGTATATCTGGAATGTAATGCCTATGGGACTAAAAAATGCCCTACAGATCTTCCAGAGAAGAATGGATAGCATATTTCATGAATGCTCAAATTTTTGTCTTGTATATGTCGATGATATACTCATCTTTTCTTCCAACATTACAGATTATGCCATGCATTTGATGAAATTTATTAAGAAAAACCGTGATCATGGGTTAATCCTATCTGCAAAAAAGGTCGAGATAGCAAAAGAACAGATTGAGTTCTTAGGTCTTAAAATTGATCAAAGAGGTATAGAAATGCAGCCTCATGTTTGCGAGAAAATTGCAAATTTCTCAGACAAACTAGTTGACCGTAAACATGTAGAGCGATTTTTGGGATGCATTAATTACATCAAAGATTTTATCCCTAACCTAGCCTGGTTATGAGGACCTTTGCAGGATCTTTTAAAGAAAAGGATGAACCAGCAATGGCAAGACTACCATACGAGTCTAGTAAAGTAATTAAAAAAGTTGTGTCTAATTACCAAAGTTAGCTACACCTGAGGAAGGTGACCAATTAATTGTCAAAACAGATGCCTCTGAAAAATATTGGGGAGGAGTCCTTAAGGCAAAGTAAGTTGATGACAAAGAGCATGTCTGTAGATATGCTAATGGCAGCTTTAAGCCAGTCGAAATCAATTACCATAGTAATGAAAAGGAATTATTAGCTCTTAAACCATGCTTCGCCAAATTCCATTTCTTTATCTTATGAGTCAGATTTTTAGTTAGAACTGACAATACCAATGTAAAAGCTTATATTTTTAATAAGCCCCCCTGTACACCTCAATACAAGCATCGACATCGATGGCAGCAGCATTTTCAGGAATATCAATTCGATATTGAGCATATTAAAGGTAAGAATAACCATATTGCTGATTTTCTTAGCAGAGTAGCAAATGGTCCAGACAATATCTGACGAAGAATTCAACGATATCAAAGTCCTACTAGAAATGGCAATTCATGAACTCTGCATTGCTCAAGAAAGAGTAATGGAGGTTCATAAGGTAATTCATTAGGAAATACATCCTCGAATTACTCAAGCACTATCAAGCTTAGATGAAATTATGGCGCTACAAGCCATCGAAATGGATGAGGAAACTCATCAGACATTTCTGCAAGCCTGTCAAAGAGCGACAACACTCCAAAAGGAAGTTGATCTTTTGTCGACAGAAGGCACAACTCTATCTGCCTTTCCAACGAAGGAGAAAAATAGGATGCCCTTAGAAACATCCAAAACAGACGAAGAAGGTTTCACCCTCATCGTTCCAAAGGCAATGAAGCCTTTCCAACGCCGGAAATACAAAAGGCGTTCTCAATGGAACAATATAGTTCCTATGCTTATTGGGTATATACAGCCCATAGTGACGCTAATAGGATCATTGATCCATCTGGGATATATCCTAGAATTCATTTCCTTGCGGGTAGCAACACTGACGAAGTCACAAAAGCTGTTACCTATGGTTTTCGTGAAAGCATTACCAGCTCCCCTGGAAATCGTGAAATTCTTGGATTACATAAGTCCATTATTAAATCAGTCAAAAATTTCGAAAAAACTCACAATCGGATATGGTCGTATTAAAATTTTTATCTGCCGGTCCAGAAATGCTACCAACCCCAGCATCAAGTTGGTTAATCGTCTAATTATGTATGCCAAACAAGGCAAATCGCAAGTTTGAGAAGAACAAAAGCCTACAGCCCCCAACAGTAAATCTTAATTAGATTTGTGATAGAAGAGCTGCTGGATTTGCTGTCCTCTTACAGAAGCTCCAACACATTCATGAAACCAATAAGGGTTCTTTGTACAATTCTCCCAATCATATATTCATCTATGCAGAGGGAAATTGTAGCCCCAGATTCGATGCTATCAATAAGATCAGTGCAGGCATTAGCCTTATCGCCTCGTGCAGAGTGCCAGGCAGTCACTAAACACGTGTCCACCTTTGCAGTCTCATCCATGAACAGAAGATGCCAGGATGTTACATCTAACCACTACGCATTGAATAAAAGAAGCATGATGGACCCTCCACTAACAAAAAGGAGATTCTCGGAGATAAAAAGTAGCCTCCATTATTGCTCCACTATCTACAGTAAAAGTAGATGCTCCACTATCTATAGTAAAAGTAGATGCTCCACTATCTATTATTGAACGACAAATAATAATATTGATGTAACTTGTCGGATTCAAAGGCCTATATAAGGAGTCCTCAGCATTTGTAAGAGGACAAGAGAAAAAAGAGAGAGAAAGAAAACACCCACGCTTAGCCAGTAAGACTCCCTTCAGGGAGTAGAGTGATCAAGAGATCATTGTTGTAATATTACTACCATCAATAAAATTAGTAGTTTTCGCATATCTGTGCTTACAATACCCCTCAGATAGAAGGAATTCTGGATTACCTTTGACATAGCCGATAGTAGCCACATCAAACAGGAGGTTTTGGAGGCGAACAGGTGTAGCTCAGTAAGGTATTGAATTTTTCTTTCGTAAGTGATATTCTAAATACATATATGCTTTTACTACTTGTTTTATTGATGCATGTGATAATATTGTTACTGATTCTCGTTGATTAGTTGAAACCTATTCTAAACAAATGAATCCTTATAGTCTCGAACAGCACTACCCCAAGTATTTAGTTGAGAAAGCTCGAGTAAGATGTAACCAAGAAGTAGAAAATACAAAGTTCTTAATCCAGGTCAAAGAGACCCTCATGAGAATAATTCAAAGAGGACGTGAAGCTCTTAATTCTGATTTCTTTAATGAACCTCTAATCTTAGAAGATAGAGAGATTGTAATACCTAGCCCACGAGCTATATTAAAGCATGAAGAGAGACATCATGTTAACACCATAGAACAATAGAAACAACTGTTGACTGAAATAAAAGAAGCAGCTTTAGCTTTAGATAATGCTACTAGAAGGTATAATCAAAGTTATGATTGTAACTTTTAAAGATTGCTTAAGCATAAGAAGCTTAGAAATATTTCCGCATCCAGTAGTTCTAATGTTTAAGCAACTTAGGAAAAAGATCCGCCGTAAATGGTATCAGAGCCATGCCTCATGTCTCAGAACCAGCGAGACCCACAAGACCGCTTGGAAATATATTCTTCAGCAAGCTGAATTAGCTAATGAAGTATGGTATGTTGAGACAGTTTTAGTTAGTTCAACTAGAGATTCATTATCAAGTCTGAGTAATGGATAAAGCCAGCACTAGCACTGACGTTCCATACAAGGAGTTATGGAGGACTCCCTTAGTAGGATAAACCATAGATGCTAAGTTAGATAGCATATATGAAGGATTAGGAGAAATCCAGAAATTAGTCTTAGAAAGGACTAAACCAATAAACGAAAAAGAATTGCTCGAAGAAGGATAAAGTTCAATCCCTTATGTGACCCTGCTAAACTAGGGTACCCATCCATTAATAACATGGCCAGGACGTTTTATTACTTAGAAAAGTTAGAACAGCAATATGACCAAGCCAATTCGGAAGAAGAAGAAGAGATTCTAGGAAGAATCAATGAGCTCCAATTACAGTGTAATATGGAGACATCAGGAGAATCACCCTTATTTGTACCAGAATCAGCAGGATTTGGTAGTGGAGTGCCAGAAGCTCATCCATAAACACAGACTAATTACGATAGTTAGATGGCTAGTAGTGATGATGAAGAAACACTACGGTATGGGTATAGACATGAACCAACTAGATCCAGATGAATAGGAGGAAGAGATTTATTCCCTCATCCAGGTCATGCAT
>JAKOGI010002563.1:52500-65000 GCA_029747015.1 Carnegiea gigantea
GCTTCCATTATCCAGGCACCCTAGTTATCGAGGCCTAACTATGTGATGTTTTGAGGCTCGGCCCTATGATCCAGGACCTGAATGGGCGGCCTCATGGTCCTTCTCCAGGACGGGGAGCCTTTGTGACGGTGATATCCATGCCGGATACTAGGTAACCCGCCACCACGTGGTGGGGGCTAAGCGGTGCATTGATGCGGGGCATCTTAGGAATGTGTGGTTCCCCTTTGGTCGCTTCTATTCCCCTCTATAAAGGTAGGGAAAGCATCCCTTTGGGAAATCACTTGAAAGTGCTCTCCAATCTTTCTAGAGAGGGAGAGATAAGAGTTCTAGAGAGAATCATGGTTTACCATTCTCATCATGGCCTTTCCCCCCTTCCGAGACACCGAAGAGATGACCGATCGTGTTAGGTAAACTTTTCGGTGGCATTGGAGGAGTGCCTCGCGTCCCCCTCGTCCACTCCCAGAGGACTACCGAGACCTATGTCTGCGTTTCACTTTATCCGATGTGGAGGAAGCGCCCTGTCCAGGCCACCTTCTACGCCATGCTGCTTAATGATGCTGTCGAACTGGGCATAGTAGGTGGGTTCATGGCCACGGATTTGAAGGCGACCCTTGAAGGATTATGGTGGACTTCTTCTGAGTCTTGCCTAAACATCAATAGGCGTGGCCTTTTGGAGGCTCAGCTTCACCAGCGGACTCCCCTGTGGGGTGCTCGTGGGCCAGTGAATGGTTGGGAAGAAAGCTTGAGCTCAAATGATCCCCCACCCCCTTTTAGTGATGAAGAATAGTTTTAGATGTTTCAACATCCTTCCATGTATTATGCTCAACATCATGTTCTCCTCCTTACGAGGTGCGTCTGTAATCGTTGGCATTGATAATAAAATATTACCCCTCTATGCTGGGGTTGATTTCTTTGTGAGAATTTTATGTTCCATTCTTACGGCGGTTACATACGGCCGGGGTGTCCACTCTTGAACCTATCAAGCCTTCGGCTCCTTAGGGAGTTCAGAGGATAGGCCCCATTCTTTGTACCCTGCCAGCGATCTTATTAAGTGGCCTTGGGGTCAGGGACCTGTGGTGGTTGTCCTATGGCTCAGACCTCTGGGTCGTGATCTGCCCCTTTAGGGATGCCTAGAATAATCTTTGGGGTATAGGAGCCACGTAGCGAAGACAGAGAGGCTCCTTGGTTTTGCTGCCTCTTAGGAAAACGTGCTGTTCTGTGGTATACCCACCCTCCTCTATAACAGTGGGGTGAAACCTTTTCGGAAGCGTCACTTAACCAGCCTTCTCAACCGTTATAGTGAGAGAAGGAACGACAGTGCTAGAGAGAGACAGAGAGAGAGAGAGAGAGAGAGAGAGAGAGAGAGAAGCCCCATCATGTTTCCCAACTTCCTTAGCACCGAGCAGGCAGCGGAGTGCGTTAGGGAAAACTTCCTTTGGTCTTTGAGGGAATCCTCTAGTCTCTGACTTAGTTTGTCCCTTAAGAACCAGAATGGTCTTTGCCCTAACTTAGACCTTCTCGTGGCCATGCGATACGCTCACAACTCCCATGTTCCTGAGATGACGCAAGTTATTTTTTATGCTATGATGCTCAACGATGGTACGGAGCTGAGACTCTCGAGCAGGATCGTGATGGACTGTATGACGTCAGCCTGTAGGAGTTGAACTGGGCTATTATTGAGTCCTGGCTGCAGGGAATCGAGGAAAGGCTTAGGAGAGCACAGACTCCCCGTCTTGTTGCCCTGATTGCCAATCCTGCGCTGGCAGGCGGCCCTGAAGAAGACTCGAGGTTGAGCGACACTCCTTCTTCTTCAAGCGATGAGGAGTAGGCCTAGGGGTTCTGTTGTATTCCGCTTTCTTTGTTATCTTGATAGCCTTTGTAAAACTTGATCTGTAGCTACGCATAATGAATAATAAAAAGGTTGTCCCTTGTTGCATGGCCTTGATTCTTTATTTAATGCTCTTGCCTTCCTCTTTATGCGACATTCCTATATGGATTTATATCCCCCAGCTCCTAGGCCATGTCTAAAGACTGATGGCCTCCTTTTGAGGGATTAGCTGTGTAGCGTCCGACTCACTTTCGCACTTATGGACCTTCGGCCCTTTCATGGGGGTTAAGAACACGACGACTGGTTTTTGTCTATGCAGCTGATTGGCCGGCCCTTACTAAGGACCCGAGTCAATGTCGATTGATGCTAGGGTCGTGTTGGGGGACCCTAAGCCCCCATTGGGGCTAAGAGTTTACGACAGGCCTTGAAGCCGTGCTTAAGGACCTTTGGCCTTTCATTAAGACTAAAGGTGTAACGACCGGCCCCTAGAGTGTATCGCCCGGGCCTTAGGCCGAGCTGCAGGATTCTTAGCCCCCATTAGGGTAAAAGGTGTATCATCTGACCCTAACGCCAAGCTACAGGATCCTTAGTCCCATTAGGACTAAAGGTGTATTGCCCGGCCTTTCAGCCGAGCAGCAGGATCCTTAGCCCCCATTGGGACTAAAGGTGTATTGCCCAGGCCTTAGGCCGAGCTGCAGGATCCTTAGCCCCCATTAGGGATAAAGGTGTATCGCCCCGCCCCTAGGCCGAGCTGCAGGACCCTTGGCCTTCATTGGGGATAAAGGTGTATCGCCCGGCCCTTAGGCAAGGCTGTTGGATCCTTAGCCCCCATTGGGGCTAGAGGTGTATCGCTCGGCCCTTAAGCTGCGCCGTAGGGTCTCTAGCCCCCGCTGGGGCTAAAAGTGTAATGATTGGCCCTTGGACCGACTCTTGGGTGGTTACGTGGCGCTCTGGGTGCCACATGTCAGAGTGATATCTCCTCGAATCCCTGGGGAAGAGCACCCCCCTTTCTCCGTCTTCTACCTTCCCTATATAAGGGAAGTCGGATCCCTTGGGGGAGAGTCATTTCTTTGTATTCTCGAAAATTTCTTAGAGAGAAAAGTGAAGTTCTAGAGAAAGAAGCTCTGCCTCTTCCTTCACCCAGCTTTCAACTTCACTCTAGCATCTTCAACCTTTTCCTTTGAATCTTCAAAGGACCTATGTGTACCTTCAACTCTGTCTTTGCTCCTTCATTCAATTTCGTTATCTTTTGCAGCCTTTGTACCTCCTTTGAGGATTGTTGGTGTATTTATATTTGCATGATTGTGTCGTTATCCTATTCATCGAGTTGGGATGTCCCTGAGGGGCTGGTCGACCCCTAGATGGGGGGCCCCCACCCTCAGTTTCCCAGCCTTTCGGCCCTAATTGATGGCGGGATGGTGGCACACATTACCCAAAAAATCAGTTTAGGGAGCCCAAAAAGAATCCCTATGCAGTGTCAATATTTGAGCCTGACACTCCCTTATGGTCTAGCTGTGAATACTCTTCTACTCCGAATATTCTCAGCATTGAGCAGGATGTCATCTACCCCTGGGAAATTAACATGGTGGTTGACCGTATGCTTGAATTTCAGGAACACAGGATGGCCAAGACCAGGATAACCACTCTATTGAGGAGTCCCGACGAGCTTCTAGCCGAGGGAACTTTCGAAGGTAATCCTCGCTCTTCCGCTGGCACCCATAGGTCAAGCGTCGAAGTTGAGGTTGATTCGACCAGCACCAGCTCTTCCTAAGAGGGGGAAACAACTATCTCGGGAAGGGCCGTGCTTAAGAAGAGAGGCTATGCTCGAGAAGAGCTGGTCCAGGAAGTAATGACAAAGGGGATGGCTTTTCCAGGGCCCTCACGCGCTCACACATTCAGGATGGGCCAGGCACTCATTTCCCAAACTTGAAAGTTGTGAGCTCCTTAAAAAGGCAAGCCTTGGAGGATAAGTACCTCTTGCCCGCTGGATATAGGTTCGTGCTCCCCGAGGGGGATGCCACGGTAAATAAGCCACCCGCCAAATGTATAGTAAAGTACCGGGTGGCCTTTACTTACGACGTGGGGTTTCCAATCCAGCCCTTGATTGTGTACATCCTAAATAAGTATGGCCTAGCGCATGCACAAATTGTGTCCACGTCCTGGCACAACATATGTTCTTTCATAGCGACGTGCGAGCTATGTGGGATGACCTGCATAGGTCGGGCATTTGCGCAGGTCCATTAGATCCAAAGGACCCCCAGGGAGACTGGGGATTTTGAGTAGTATTGCCTTAATAACAGGAAGGGTTTTATGATAGCTATCGAGAAAAAGTCTAAGGTTCAAAATTGGAAATATGACTTTCTCTTCATACGCCGTGAAGTGGGTTGGGGGGACCTTCCCAATTAGAATGAGGGGAAGCCGGTTTGAAACCCCTATGGAGAGCCGATCGAGGATGAGAAAAGGGCGGCTCGCTACTTCCATTTCTATGTTCGGGAGAACGACCGTCCTAGGCCGATACCTAAATTCAAGGCTTAGGTGGTGGATGCCCAGAACGGGCCTGAGTGAAAACGGAGTAGATCAAGTGAGAGGGATCCCATGAATTAGCTTTACAGGCTAAAATATTTTGGCAACGACTTCTTCTTGGCCGCCACGGGCTTGCTTATCCTTAAGGATTTTTCTAAGGGTACTGAATGTTTTCCTTGTATGTAGATCTTTTTGTTGGTTCTAACTTGACTCTCATTTGTCTTGTGCAGAGCAAGCGAGGGCAAAGTTGTTGCCCCTGGAGTGCGGGGATGTCATGGCCGAGCAAGTTGATGCTGAGGCCGAGAAGAACCGAGAGGAGGTACGGCGTAAGCACGTGGAGGCATAGGCTAAGAAGGTTTACCCTCTACCACTTTGCGTTTATCTTTCCTTACAGTTCTTCTTGAGTCTTTATGTGCTTACTGACTTTCCTTTCCTATAGGCTCCGCCCCTGGCTCCTCACATGGCCGCGGCATCTGCTCCTACACCTTTGAGGGCTAGGGCTCCCTCGTCAAAGGGAAAAGGAATGGAGGGGCCCGCCCAAAGTTAGAGGTCGGGCTGACGTTCGGCCTTTGATGAAAGGCGAGGGTCACCTGTTATCCGTGCGTCTCGAGGTGACGAGGGATCTTCACCACCGGTAGCAAGAGAGCCCTCAGCGCACACCCAAGCCCTGGCTATAGACTTCCTAGCGGTAGATGCCACTACCAATCACACCTTAGTAGAGAAGTTGGCCTAGTCATGGTCATGGTCACTGGCACCGGCTGACTCTGCGGAGACACCTATGGTTGACGAAGAGCATGTGGCCATGGCCGAGGTAAGGCTAAGCCTGTGATGTGCACTCTTTGTTAGATGCAAAATTCCTATAACTGAATGTCTTGGGTATTTTCCAGATCTTTGCTCGCGCACTAAGAATAGAGAAATCAAGGCCGTCCGTTTCTGCCCTTGAGAAGTGGATACATAACCTTGAGGCTGAGCGCCAGAGATGGGAGGAAACAAAGGCTAAGTACAAGTGTCGCTCTGAGAAGCTGAAGAAAGAGAAAGGGGCCTTAGAGTCCGAGAAGAAAGACTTGGAGCGCTAGCTAGGGGATGCTCGCTCCCGGGTGGAGGCTGAGAGATCGACCAACGCGGAGGACTGAGGTTATTGCCGGGGTTGCGACCAAAGCATCGAGTTCTGTCGGGAGCTCTTACTGACCATGGCGCCTGACGCCTTCGGTGTAGAGGGCTACTTTGAGGCCTACGTCAAGCACGTGGAGGATCGCCACCAGGCTCGGGCTGAGGGTCAAGATCCGAAGTTGGTGGAGTTTCATCCGCCAGCCGCCATCGAGGGGGCCCTGGATGATGAGGAAGCCGTGCCTCTAGATGGCAAGGCCTCGAGCCCTGACCCCGAATGCGATGGAGCTGGGGTAGCCGAAGAAAGTGACCATGACAAAGACCCTGACATTTAGAGCCCCCCTAGGGTTTTGGTTCTTCTTTTTATCTTTCCTTTCTGGATATTGGTGCTTGTACTCGTTCAATTAATGAAATGTTTCTAAGTTTTTTGCACGGAGCCTTCTGCTTTATCACTTGTCTCCCTCTTATTGTTTCACTTATTCTTGTTTGTCTGCTTGTCCTTGTATTTGCCTTGCTACTTGGCTTATATTCTGTGGGACGGTAGCTCCCAAGTGAAATAACAAGTAGTAGGCACCTTTGATCTCGTACGCAGGGACCCTTTGTTCCCCTCGGGGTCGGGAATGTAGCGGCAGGGCCTTAGGTCGTGCTCATGGAGTTTGAGCCTCCACTATGACTAAAAGTACAGCGACTGGTCCCTAGGCCGTGCTCATGGACTCTTAGCTCCTATTGGGGCTAAAAGCATAGCGACCGACACTTAGGTCGTGCTCATTGACTCTTAGCTCCCATTAGGGCTAAAAGTGTAGCAACCGGCCCTTAGGCTGTGCTCATGGACTCTTAGGCCCCATTGGGGCTAAAAGTGTAGCGACCAACCCTTAGGCCTTGTTCATGAACTCTTAGCCTCCATTGGGGCTAAAAGTGTAGCGATTGGCCCTTCGGCCGTATTCATGAATCCCTAGCTCTAATTAAGGTTCGTGCTCCCCGAGGGGGATGCCACGGTAAATAAGCCACCCGCCAAATGTATAGTAAAGTACCGGGTGGCCTTTACTTACGACGTGGGGTTTCCAATCCAGCCCTTGATTGTGTACATCCTAAATAAGTATGGCCTAGCGCATGCACAAATTGTGTCCACGTCCTGGCACAACATATGTTCTTTCATAGCGACGTGCGAGCTACGTGGGATGACCTGCATAGGTCGGGCATTTGCGCAGGTCCATTAGATCCAAAGGGCCCCCAGGGAGACTGGGGATTTTGAGTAGTATTGCCTTAATAACAGGAAGGGTTTTATGATAGCTATCGAGAAAAAGTCTAAGGTTCAAAATTGGAAATATGACTTTCTCTTCATACGCCGTGAAGTGGGTTGGGGGGACCTTCCCAATTAGAATGAGGGGAAGCCGGTTTGAAACCCCTATGGAGAGCCGATCGAGGATGAGAAAAGGGCGGCTCGCTACTTCCATTTCTATGTTCGGGAGAACGGCCATCCTAGGCCGATACCTAAATTCAAGGCTTAGGTGGTGGATGCCCAAAACGGGCCTGAGTGAAAACGGAGTAGATCAAGTGAGAGGGATCCCATGAATTAGCTTTACAGGCTAAAATATTTTGGCAACGACTTCTTCTTGGCCGCCACGGGCTTGCTTATCCTTAAGGATTTTTCTAAGGGCACTGAATGTTTTCCTTGTATGTAGATCTTTTTGTTGGTTCTAACTTGACTCTCATTTGTCTTGTGCAGAGCAAGCGAGGGCAAAGTTGTTGCCCCTAGAGTGCGGGGATGTCATGGCCGAGCAAGTTGATGCTGAGGCCGAGAAGAACCGAGAGGAGGTACGGCGTAAGCACGTGGAGGCATAGGCTAAGAAGGTTTACCCTCTACCACTTTGCGTTTATCTTTCCTTACAGTTCTTCTTGAGTCTTTATGTGCTTACTGACTTTCCTTTCCTATAGGCTCCGCCCCTGGCTCCTCACATGGCCGCGGCATCTGCTCCTACACCTTTGAGGGCTAGGGCTCCCTCGTCAAAGGGAAAAGGAATGGAGGGGCCCGCCCAAAGTTAGAGGTCGGGCTGACGTTCGGCCTTTGATGAAAGGCGAGGGTCACCTGTTATCCGTGCGTCTCGAGGTGACGAGGGATCTTCACCACCGGTAGCAAGAGAGCCCTCAGCGCACACCCAAGCCCTGGCTATAGACTTCCTAGCGGTAGATGCCACTACCAATCACACCTTAGTAGAGAAGTTGGCCTAGTCATGGTCATGGTCACTGGCACCGGCTGACTCTGCGGAGACACCTATGGTTGACGAAGAGCATGTGGCCATGGCCGAGGTAAGGCTAAGCCTGTGATGTGCACTCTTTGTTAGATGCAAAATTCCCATAACTGAATGTCTTGGGTATTTTCCAGATCTTTGCTCGCGCACTAAGAGTAGAGAAATCAAGGCCGTCCGTTTCTGCCCTTGAGAAGTGGATACATAACCTTGAGGCTGAGCGCCAGAGATGGGAGGAAACAAAGGCCAAGTACAAGTGTCGCTCTGAGAAGCTGAAGAAAGAGAAAGGGGCCTTAGAGGCCGAGAAGAAAGACTTGGAGCGCTAGCTAGGGGATGCTCGCTCCCGGGCAGAGGCTGAGAGATCGACCAACGCTGAGGACTGAGGTTATTGCCGGGGTTGCGACCAAAGCATCGAGTTCTGTCGGGAGCTCTTACTGACCATGGCGCCCGACGCCTTCGGTGTAGAGGGCTACTTTGAGGCCTACGTCAAGCACGTGGAGGATCGCCACCAGGCTCGGGCTGAGGGTCAAGATCCGAAGTTGGTGGAGTTTCATTCGCCAGCCGCCATCGAGGGGGCCCTGGATGATGAGGAAGCCGTGCCTCTAGATGGCAAGGCCTCGAGCCCTGACCCCGAATGCGACGGAGATGGGGTAGCCGAAGAAAGTGACCATGACAAAGACCCTGACATTTAGAGCCCCCCTAGGGTTTTGGTTCTTCTTTTTATCTTTCCTTTCTGGATATTGGTGCTTGTACTCGTTCAATTAATGAAATGTTTCTAAGTTTTTTGCACGGAGCCTTCTGCTTTATCACTTGTCTCCCTCTTATTGTTTCACTTATTCTTGTTTGTCTGCTTGTCCTTGTATTTGCCTTGCTACTTGGCTTATATTCTGTGGGACGGTAGCTCCCAAGTGAAATAACAAGTAGTAGGCACCTTTGATCTCGTACGCAGGGACCCTTTGTTCCCCTCGGGGTCGGGAATGTAGCGGCAGGGCCTTAGGTCGTGCTCATGGAGTTTGAGCCTCCACTATGACTAAAAGTACAGCGACTGGTCCCTAGGCCGTGCTCATGGACTCTTAGCTCCTATTGGGGCTAAAAGCATAGCGACCGACACTTAGGTCGTGCTCATTGACTCTTAGCTCCCATTAGGGCTAAAAGTGTAGCAACCGGCCCTTAGGCTGTGCTCATGGACTCTTAGGCCCCATTGGGGCTAAAAGTGTAGCGACCAACCCTTAGGCCTTGTTCATGAACTCTTAGCCTCCATTGGGGCTAAAAGTGTAGCGATTGGCCCTTCGGCCGTATTCATGAATCCCTAGCTCTAATTGGGGAGTGAGGTATGTAAGACGGTGTTGCAGATGGAGTTGCCTTCATAGGCCTTGTATTATGTCTTGTAAATCACGAGCACATAGTTTGCAGGGTGTTAGTAAAGGGAAAAACTAAGAGTAGTATTTCCGCAAGTTGCTACTGCGCCAAGTCCTCAGGACGGGTGTGCCATTGGTGGTCTGACGGCGATAGGTGCCAGGCCTTATATGAGTGATGACCTTATATGGGCTTTCCTAGTTGGCAGTGAGCTTGCCATGCTCATTTGGGCGTGCTACGGCTTCCGTGCGGCGAAGAACGAAGTCTCCCACTTGGATTAGTTACAGCTTCACTGCTCGGTCATAGAGATGCACGATGCGAAGCTTGTAAAGTGCTTCTCAAAGGAGAGCATCTCCTCGGACATTCAAAGCTTGTCGGAGCGTTGCTTATTTAACTCCTCTTGAAATGTTATGAGGCAGTGGGTGTGGAGTGCAACTTCAACCGGTAGGACGACCTCTGACCCGTGTGCTATCATGAACGGTGTTTCTCTTATTGCTGATTTCTCGGTTGTGTGTAGTGCCTTTAGTACACCATGTAGCTCATCTGCCCATTTAACCTTGGCGTTGTCGAGTTTCTTTTGTAGGCCAGATAGGATGGCCTTGTTAGCCACTTCGACCTGACCGTTAGTTTGAGGGCGTGCAATAGCAGTGAACTTGGCTTGGCACCCAAAGTTCTAAGGTAATCCGTGATGTTATTGGTGTTGAACTACCGCCCGTTATCGAAAAGCATTGCTTGGGGGATGGCAAAGTGGATGATGATATTCTCCCAGATAAATCTTTGTACTTCGATGGCAGTGGTGGAAGCCACTACTTAGGCTTCTATCCATTTAGTGAAGTAAGCCACGACAACAAAAAGGTATTTGCGCTGCCCCGTAGCTTTGGGGAAAGGCCCCAGTATATCCATACCCCAAGTAACAAAGGGTAAGGGGCTCACAATGGGCGTTAGGGGAGTGGTGGCCAGCCACTGGATATACGCAAACTTTTGATACTTGTCGCAAGCACGAATCAAGTTCATAGCATCTTCTCGTAGGCTTGGGCAATAGTAGTTGGTACGTATGGCTGTTACTGCTAGTGCGCGGCCCCCTATGTGCGAGCTGCATATTCCTTCGTGCAACTCCTCAAGTATCTTCTTCCCCTTCTCTGGGGTTACGCAACGCAGGAGGGGCCGGGTGAATGATCTTTTATATAGTATTCCCTCATACAGGATAAACCAATTGGACTGTTGTCTTATGCGATCAGCCTCTTTTGGGTCTGCAGGTAGAGTACCATTAGCAAGGTACACGCGAATGGGGTCCATCCATGCCGAGCTCCTATCCAGCCACAACACCTCACGAGAATCGATGCTTCTCTCTGTCAGGGTCTCCCACTGAATGTTCTTAGGTTTCCCATCTTGTAAAGAACTTGCCAATTTCGACAGCGCATCGGCCTCTAGGTTTTCTGATTGAGGGATGTGCTTTATTGTAAAGTTTTTTAGCAGTTTGGTAGCTTTCGTACTCGTCGAACATACGCTGCCATAGTGTCATCCCTGGCCTTATTTTCCCCATTGGGCTGGCTAACCACCAGCTGGGAGTCATAAAATGCCCAGATCGAGTCGGCTCCTGCGGTGTAGCATAGCTCTACTCCTGCTATCAGGGCTTCGTACTCGGCCTCATTCTTAGATGCTTTGCACATAAACTTCAAGGTGTGATCATGTCACTCTCCACTACAGCTCTCGATGATGAGGTTGGCTCCACTTCTATCCCTTGTGGATGAGTCATAGATGTAAAGATTCCACGGATGAGGGTGGGGGTCATCATCAAAGTGATATCAATACTTTTGGCCAGAAAACCGGCCAGAGCCTGGGCTTCGATGGCCCGCTGAGCTTCAAAGACAAGGTCATACTACGATAACTTGACGGCCCACTTTAGGAGCCGGCCAGAAGCATCTAGCTTTTGAAGGACATTTTTCAGGGGCTGGTCGATGAGAACGTGGTAAGGCCACAACTTTTAGCTTGCCATCACCAGTGCGTAGGTAAATTTCTCTATGAGGGGATAATTCGCCTCCGCCCCAACCAAAGCATGGCTGACATAATATACTGGGATTTACTCTTTAGCTCGTTCCACCCCTAGGACCGCGTTAATGGCTTGCTCCGAGACGACCAAGTATAGTAGAAGTGTCTCCCCTATGAGAGGACTCGCTATCTTGGGTAGCTGAGCTAGGTATGTCTTCAATGCTTGGAAGGCCACGTTGGCCCCCTGATCCCAGATGAAGTTAGTTTGCCGCCACAGGACGCGAAAGAAAGGCTGGCATTTATCACCAGACCTAGACATGAATCGGCCCAAGGCCGTGATGCACCCTGTTAGTCGCTATACTTCCTTGATGTTTCATGGTGGCTTCATGTCCATGGTGGCTTCATGTCTAGGATGGCTTGGATCTTGTCTAGATTAGCCTCTATTCCTTGGCTGCTGATTAGAAACCCGAGGAATTTGCCCGAACGCACCCCGAATACACATTTCTTTGGGTTAAGCTTCATCCTGAAGGCTCAAACTATATCGAATGTTTGCCGCAAGTCCTGGCTATGGGTATCATCGAGCGTGCTCTTCGCTACCATGTCGTCAACATAGACTTCCATGGTCTTCCCGATGAGAGGTTCGAACAGCTTGTTCACGAGTCACTAATAGGTAGCCCCCGCGTTCTTCAACCCGGAAGGCATCATTTTATATTAGTGTAGGCCTCTATTGGTGATGAATGCGGTCTTCTCTTGATCCTCTAGACATAGGGGAATGTAGTGGTACCCCGGGAAAGCATCCATAAAACTTAACAAGGCGTGCCCGGCCATGGCGTTTACTAGCTTATCGATCTTCGGGGGGGTAGCTGTCCTTTGGACAGGCCTTGTTCAGGTCGGTGAAATCTACACACATACTCCAAATCCCATTGGGCTTTTTCACCAAGACCACATTTGAGATCCACTCGGGTACTGACACTCTTTAATAAATCCCACCTCCAGTAGTCTCTGCACTTCTGCAGTTGCCGCAGTCGCTCTCTCTAGGGCTAGTGTGGCATATCTTCTGGATGACCAGCTTGTACAGCGGGTCTACATTCGACCTGTGCTCTATGACGGTGGAGTCGATACCGGGCATTTCCTCAGGACCAAAGGCGAAGACGACCCGGTACTCCTGTTGGAGCGAGATCAACGAGTGACAAGTAGCAACTTCTATTTCTCGGCGCAACTGAACTATGCGGTCCGGACATTCTTCTTCTAACGAAACTTGCTTTACACTTTTTACGGCCTCAGGGCAAGGTCGATCATGCTCGGTGGTGGCCATGGTGTGTACAACCAAAACCTCCACAGCTGGTGGAGGAGGAGGAGGTTCGGTCCGGGGTTTCTTACCGATCGTAAGTGGACCGCCGGGCCCTCACTCTTTTGTTCGCTCGATGAGAGGATGAATACTAACCAGGTAA
>JAKOGI010002563.1:77500-80845 GCA_029747015.1 Carnegiea gigantea
TATATAGATAGATATATGTATATATGCATATGTATATATACATTGGTATATCTGTAAATATAATATGTATATGTCTATATATGGATATATATATATGAAGGTCTATACGTACATATATATATATAATATATATATTAATATAGATATATATATATATATATAGATATTATATATATATATATATGATAGCATGGTGCATGTATTTAGGTGCGTGTTGTGTGTGTGTGTGCCTATATTACATATATATCTATATATATGTATACTATATATAGATATATATATATATATATATATAATATATATATACTATATATGGATATATACACAAACACACATAACACACGACGCACATACCTACATACATACATACATAAATATATATATTATATAATATATATATATATATATATATATATATATACCATTGATATTATAGTGTGTATATATATATTATATATATATATATATATATATATATTATATATTTATATATATATATATTATATGTACATATATAATACATATATATATTCACAACTAGAATATATAATTTACATATATACACATGTACATAGTCTACATATACATCTATACATCATATATATCTATATATATATATATACATGCATATATATACATATACATTATATATAATAATATATATATATTTATTTATATGTATCATTTGTACTATAAACATATAAATAGATATGCAAAAATACTACATACATACAGGCATGCATACATACAAATACATAACATACATATACATCACCACTATATATTATAAGATAATATCTATATATATATATATATATATATATATGTATATATATATATTACGTATATATATTATATATATATATATATATCTATATATATATATATGAATATATATACATATATTACAAATATATCATACACATAAAGACCTATATATAATACACACACACCACAAATATACAGATATAGTATATATATGTGACAAAGATATATTATATATATATAGATATATATATAATATAATATATATCTGTATATAAGATATACAGATATATTATATATATATATATATATATAATATATATATATAATTATATATATTAATATTTTGTAACTATTATTAAAATTAATATATATCTATGCGTGTCTGTGCTGTGTGTGTGTATATATATATATATATTATGTCTGTCGTATATATATTTATCCTTCATCGTGAATATAAGTACATATATAACCAGATATACAACTACGTTGATGATACATGATATATATAGAAAAATGACTATATATCAAAATACACACAAGCATGTATAGAATATATAATATATATAAATATATAATATACTATATATATATATATATTATTATTATATATTATATAGACACACACACACATATAATATATGACACCCACACAACACACACAGATTTATATATAATATATAGATAATATATATATGTATATATATTATTATATATATATATATACGCGCGTGTGTGTGTGTCTATCTATGTATATATAGATACATACATGCAAATTTGCTTATATATACAAATACAGTTTTGGGAGTGAAGTCGCTTTAACGGGGGAATCCCTAAGGAATTTAAATAAAAAGAGCGCTGTATGAAAAAGGATTTCGCTGTGAGAGGCAGCAAACTATTAGATGTTATGGCCATACGCTTTAAATTGGCTAAGATATTGTGCGTAGGGATGACATGATGGGAGTGAACCTGCTTGAACGAGGGAATCCCTAGCCTAGGGAGTACTTCCAGCAGTGGGAGGCCTTAGAGACCTTGACGAGGGTTAAGGTCGAAAAGTTAGTTACCATCTGGGAGTAAGAGCTTAGCGTGAAAGAAGTCTTACTAGGGATTGAGAATAGATCTCACCCAATCAGCACATTATGATGATCTTATACCCAGAGTATTTTCCTAATAAGTAAGAAAAGTGTTTTGCCTTTTTAAGCATTTCAGAAAGAAAGTTTTTAAGGGTCAATCAAGGACTAATATAAAAGAGATTGTTTTAAGAATATTAGCCTCAAAGAGGCTAAGAAAAGAGCTTTATGAGCCTAAAGAGGATAAGAAAAGAGTTTTTATGAGCCTAAAGAGGCTGAGTAAAGTGTTTTCAGAAAAGGAAAGAAGGATTTTTGTGCATGTCCTGTGATTAAGATTCTAAGTACATTATGAATGAAATTTCAAGTACAGCATGGCCATATCCTTGTAATGCATCGAGCATATGAGTTTGAATGTGCACGTTTAGCTAAAGGAAGCTCCTTGCATAATCTCTGCTTCATGTGTTTAAGCATATTGTATGAGTGAATTAGATAGATAAAGCATAAATCACGAAGTATATCACATAACCTATGAAAGGAATTTCCGTGCTTAGCCTCGTTGCTTGCTTATGTGTTTTGAGTGTTTGGTTTTTAAGAGGTTTGGTTATTTAGGACCCTAAAAATGAGTTTAGCGGCTAAAATGAAGTTTATGGATAGTAATCCTTCCTCGAGGACTATGATTGCATAATACGATAGTAATACATAAGCACGTGATATGTGGCTATTAATGGGATTATTGCCTGTAACCATTTGGGTTTTAAGGAGTCGGATAATACTGACAGAGCGCGTGGTTGCTCGTCCCATTACTCTTTCCCCTTTTTCCTCAAGTTTGCATTATGACAAGTAGAGGCCAAGTCACTTATGCCAAGATGGAATCTATTCTTGCTTGCAAGGAGTCATGTGTGCCCATTTGAAGGGGTTTTACGTATTTAATGAAGTCATGTAATGTATTACTAGGACTGTAAACATTTGAAAACAAGTATTCTAGTTCATGTAGTATATTCAGTTTAGGAGTCGCACTGTACGGCCATGCGTGCTAACCATCTTATTAGTCAGTTGTCCTTTTAGCTGAAATCAGTTACATTTTGGGATGTAAACCCCAGTACTCTGATTCTCTGAACCGTTGAGTTGTATCTTTCATTTCTCCTGTATTAATGAACTGTATTGCTTGAAGCACTCCAAGCAAGTTGCTTGTTCAGTTATGAACTCCAGCGTGCAACAGTTAAGCTTATTTTAGAATGTTACATGCTCCTGTTGATTGGTAGGGGTTTATTGTAAGGCTTTTAGCCTAGAAACGATCATTCTTAGAGGAAACTATATCCGTTTCACCCCAAAAGTCAAGTAGGAAGAAAGAAAATACAACGCTCCGGGCCGTAAGGGCTGGGGGTGTTGCAATATATATATATATATACACACACACACACACACACACAAACACATATACACATATATATGTACACACACACACACACACATATACATACATATATATATATATACACACACACGCACA
>JAKOGI010002563.1:80945-100780 GCA_029747015.1 Carnegiea gigantea
TATATATATATATATATATATATATATATATATATATATATATATATATATATATATATATATATTATATATATATATATATATATATATATATATATATATATATATATATATATATATGTAAATATGTATGTGTGTGTGGATGTGTGTGTGTGTGTGTGTGTGTGTATATATATATATATATATATATATATATATATATGTATATGTATATGTTTTTGTGTGTGTGTGTGTCTATGTATATATATACACATACTGCAACACCCTTAGCCTGCAGGGCTAAGAGTATTACGTTTTTCTCGAATCGTACTTAATTTCTGTAGCGAAACGGGCAGCGTTTCCCCTAATAACTTACCATTTCGAGGCTAAAAGCCTTACAATAAACCTCTGTAATCAACGGAAGCATGAAGAACTCTAAAATATGCTCAACGACTGCACGTCGGAGTTCATAACTTAACGAGCAACTCGCTCGGAGTACATCAAACAATATAGTTCATTAATAAAGAAGAAATGAAAGATACAACTCAACGGTTTACACAACTGGAGTATTGGGGATTTGCATCCCAATGTATAGACACTTTAGTTAAAAAGACAACTGTTGAATAAGATGGGCGGCTCACATTGCCATGCAGAGCAACTTATAAATAATATGCAATACATGAACTAGAGTGTTGTAATTACATATAATTACAAAACTAAGAATACATCGTGTTATATCATTTAACACATAAATCTACTCTTGTATGTGCACACGTGACACCTTATCAAGCAAGGGTAGACTCCGACTTGGCACTTGTAAATTGACTTTTTCTTGTCAAAGTGAATACCTGGGGAAAAAGGGGAAAGAGTAGTGGGATGAGTAATCACACACTCAGTGAGTATTCCTCGATCCCTTGAAACCAAAACCGTTGTAAGCAATAATACCTTTAATATTCATACATCACGTATTAATGTATTACTATCATATTAGGCAATTATAGTCCCAAGGACGGATCATTACCCATAAACCTCATTTTAGCCACTCAAACCCATTTCTAGGTCCCTGAATGACCATATTTCTTTACTAATAAGCACTTAAACACATAAGCAAGCAACGAGGGCTAAACACTGAACTTTCTTTCATAGGTTATGCACATTCAAAGGTTAAATGTTTGATTCATTAGGGACATAGCCATGCCTTACTTGAATTCTCATTCAAACACTCATTCATAAAACAAGCACTAGATATGCACAGAGATCTTCCTTTCTTCTTTCTGAACGATAGAGAATTTTATTAATTCCCAACTATAGGCTATGTGATATAGCACGTGATTTATGCCTTGTCTATCCAATTCACTTACTCGAGATGCTTAAACACATGGAGTAGAGATTATGCAAGGAGCTTTCTTTCACAAAACATGCACATCCAAACTCATATGCTCGATGCATTACAAGGATATGGCCATGCTGTACTTGAAATTTCATTTATATTATACTTAGAATCTTAATCACAAGATATGCATAAGAATTTTTCATTCTCTTTTTCTGAAAACACTTTACTTAGAGGCTCACAAAAACTCTTTTCTTAGCCTCCTGAGGCTCATATTCTTCAAAAGGAATCTCTTTCGTATTGGTCCTATAATGACCATTATAAGCTTTTTACATTTCATTCAATTTGGCCTCTTAATCGCTCTTAAATCTTTTTTTTCCCCTGAAATACTTAAAATGGCGAGATGCTAACTGCTTTTCTTTGCTTATTAGGAAAATACTACTGGCATAAGATCATTACAGGGTCCTGGTTGGGTGAGATCTATTCTCAACCCCATAGTGAGACGAAATGCTCATGCTTAAGCTCTTACTTCCGGGATGGCTACATATAACATATTGAACCATTACCCTCGTCAAGGTCTTTTAAGGTTTTCTAGTACTAGGACTTATTCCCTAGGCTAGGCATTCCCTCGTTCTAGCGAGTTCACTCCCATCATTCATATCATATTGTCCAAAGCACATTATCTTGGCCAATTTAAAGCGTATGGCCATAGCGGCTATTAAGTTTGCTGCCTCTCACAGCGAAATCCCTTTTCACATAACGCACCCTCTTTTTATTTAAACTCTTTAGGGATTCCCCCGTTTTAGCAGGTTCACCCCCAAAAAAGTATTTGTATAGTTAAAATAGGCCATCGATCGCTAATTGTTATGGCTACTATTAGTTATAACCACAAAAATCTTCGTTTTAAAAGTCACCGTCACTTACAAGATGGAACTTAATGACATAAAGGGAAGGGGGTTTGCACGTAACACATTCAAACACTTCATGATCAACTCAATAGAATAAGCTACACATGGCCTCGCAGTCCACATGATTGCGGTCAATCACAGCCCATGCTCTCTCCTCACACATCACCGACCACAAAGAACCTCAAAATTCTCATTAGCTCATCTTCAAGCCATCCAACTACCAACTCGGTTTCATTTCCACCATCGCATAACATTCATAAAAATCACAAAGAATTTGTAATAGTAGAATTTAAACTTACCGAGCAAGTTGTGTCCAATCAGCGGCATATTACGATATCCACAATTAAATAATTACATGTAACATTAACTTAAATAAGGCCTTTGGCGAGCTATAATGAACTAATAAAGCATGGAACCAACTATGCATTCATAATTCGTAATTAAAGAATAAGCATGCCAAACCTATGTCATTTTCTTACATAAACTAATCTAAATAACGATTTCGATTTTGTTTTAATTAACCAAGGCTACTAGATCGTTTCAGAATCGTTATGAATTACCTACGTAGCATGCATCGCTTTTAAGGCATTCCTAGATTATCTCAAAGACAATTTCAAGCAAGGATTAACTAAATTATCATGCTTCGATTTAAAATGTTCTTAGATCATTTCATGGATACTTTTAAGTAGGAATTAACTAAAATGGCAAGCATTGATTCGGAGCATCCTTAGGTTATTTCGAAGTCACTTATAAGCATTGATTAACTAAACTGACGTATATCAATTCGAAGCATTATTAGGTTATTTCAAAGCCACTTTCAAGCATGAATTATCTAAACTAACATATATTGATTCGAAGCTACTTTCAAGCATTAATTAGCTAAACTAACATATATCAATTCAAAGCATTATAAGGTTATTTTGAAGTTACTTTCAGGCTTAAATTAACTAAACTTAACATATATCGATTCGATGTATTCTTTGTTCACATATACCCAATTTTGCTAAGCATGAAAGCCACCAATTCTGACAATTTCAAAGGGCTTACTTTCTTCCCTAACTAAACAAATTCTTCTAATGTATTTTAAGCAGCATATTCAGACATATAATTCAGTTCAAATCTGGTAGTTTGGGTAGCAGCTAACATGCATTATCTCAGTTGATTTTAGTTTAAATATAACATGCATAATCAGTCATCATAACTCCAATTAATCTAACCAATCCTAAGCTAACATGCATCATCACTCAATGAGCTAAAACCTTTTTGAAATTACTACTAGTTAGGAGGCGAGAAACACCCACCTCGATCCAAGCTAAGGACCCAACTCCAGGGCTAATTGGGCAAGTTTGAAGTCGAATTTCAGGCCTCGTAATTCGCTGTCTAACACAGACCCCGAATCAATCCACCCTAGGCATGATTCTGCTGCTGTTCATACTGTTTCAGGTTGTCATGGGAATCGAGCTCAACCACCTCTGGTTCGCCGGCCTTAGTCACGCCAGTCGCAGGCAGCAGATTGCTTGAACCCCCTCCTTCTCTCTCTATCATTCTGGTCGCCGTGTGGGATGACCGGCTGGGTGTGACCGCAGCTAGTTCGCCAGTGTGCCGTCGCTGCTGTGCCACCCTCACCTCCTTCTCTCTCTCTCTCTCCCCCCCTTCTCAGTCTCTCTCTCTCTGTGTTGGTTTATCGGGGAGGGTCAAGAGGAACCCAGAAGGACCCCCCTTTCTCTTGTTCTCTGTTCGTGAAGAAGGAGAAGAAGAAAGGGGCTTCGCCCCTTTTTACTCTTTTTCTTTTCCCTTTTTTTTTGGTTTCAAGCTAGCTTATCAACTAAAATCGCTAGTCCAATCTCATACCACTTATTCTAAACCCAAATCATTAATACAATCGTTCATCGATGAATCGTCCCCAAATACATCAAGGTTCTATTTATTAATTCACGAAACGAATTCTAAGGTTGACAACCTAATCGTATTCAGGTTCCTACTCGGTTTACTACCCGTTAATAATCCTTATTAACGTTTACTAAAAATCATCGAAACATTTCGGACTAATAATAATATTAATAGCGATAAAAATATTCCTTCTAATAAAATTATCGTTCACATACGTACATCAGTAATAATTTAACTCATAGGGCGGTAAAGCCAGTCGGTACGCAACCGGTACCCACTTTCTTTTTAATACTATGTTGTAACACCCCCAATCCCTATGACTAAGAGTATTACTTTTTTTCCTAAATCCTACATAATTTCTAGGGCGAAACGGATAGAATTTCCCTTAAAAACTGAGCATTTCCAGGCTAGAAGCCTTACAATAAACCCCTGTAATCAACGGAAGCATAAATAACTCTAAAATAAGCTCAATGGCTACATACCTGAGTTCATAATTCAATTAGCAACTCGGTCGGAGTGCATCAAACAATATAGTTCATTAATAAAGAAGAAATGGAAGATATATCTCAGTGGTTCACACAGCCGAAGTACTGGGGTTTACATCCCAAAACATAGATAACATTAGCTAAAAGTCGACTAGCTAATCAGATGGTTGGCTTACATGGCCATACAGAGTGATCTTTAAACAATATGCATTACATGAACTAAAGTACTTGGTTTACATACATTTACAACTCTAGGGAATAAAACATATTACATCGTTTACTACATAAGTCTATTCTTATGTATGCTCACATTTTCAAACATAATTTAGGCGATCATAGTTCCCATCTTGGCATATAGATAATCGACTTCACCTGTCACAAAGAAAACCTTGGAAAAAGGGAAAAGAGTAATGGGATGAGCAACCAGATGCTCGGTGAGTATTCCCTGACTCCTTAAAACCAAAACCACTGTCGGCAATAATACCAATAATAGTCACATATCTTGCATTCATACTTTACTATCATATTAGGCATTCATAATCCCCAAGGAAGGATCACCACCCATAAACTTCATACTAACCATTCAACTCATTCCTAGGTCCTTAATGACCAAACTTCCCTACTAATAAGCATTTAGGCACATAATTAAGCAAGCAACAAGGATAGAGTAAAATGCTTTCAACTCACTTTTGAAACTATGTTAGCTTCTTCGAGACTCATAATTCTTTGTAAAGGCTTTTGAAATACTTATATTGGTAAGAAAGATTGGGGAACTCATTCATAAAATATGTGTAGGATACGTGCATTTGAAAGCTTTCTTTTTTTTCTGGAAAACACCTTACTTAGTCTCTTCGAGCTCATATTCTTTAAAAGGAATTCTCTTTCGTATTAGTCCTCTAATGACCCTTATAAGCTATTTGAATCTTATTCGAACTGGCCTCTTAATGGCCCTTGAAACTTTCTTTCTTCCTGAAATACTTAAAAGTGGCGAATTGCCAACTACTTTTCTTACGTATTAGGAGAATACCTTCTCTTCTTAGCTCTGGGGGAACAGCTCACGCCTTATTGCATCCAGTTCCCATTCCCTTTGGGGAAACAGCTCATGCCTTACTACGTCCAGTTCCCAGGTGGAATAGCTCATGCCTTACTGCGTCTAGTTTCCATTACCTTTAGGGAAACAACTCATGTCTTATTGCGTTCAGTTTCCATTACCTTTGGGGAAACAGCTCACACCTTATTGCATCTAGTTCCCAGAGGGAACAGCTCATGCCTTACCACGTCCAGTTTCCAGGAACAGCTCACGACCTTTTTGCATCCAGTTCCCAACATTACCTTAGGGGGAAACATCTCACGCCCTTTTTGCGTCCAGTTCTCACCCTCAAGGTTTGGCCAATTGCCTAGTACTTTCTTAGCCTTTAAAACCATATTTCATTTCTCTTTTCAGTTGCTTACTTTATTAAAGTCTTGCTTGTCTAACAAAATAATCCATAACCTTACTAATGGTTTATGGTTCTTTCGATTTCAACTTAAAAACCTCTTATAAACTTGACAAATTCGCTAACTCGTAAATCAAAACTCATTTGGAACTTAAAGAAACTGGCTAGCATATAACTCAAACTAAGTTTTGTAATAAACTCCTTCAGTTGCCCATTCTTAGTTCATTTAAAATCCTTTTCAAACTCAAGAAGGAGATATAAACAACTAAAGCCTTAAAACATTTTCGAACTTATCACTAGTTCGCTTTTCAAACTTTCCAAACCTATCGACTATTCAGTTGAGTCACTTACTAAGTAGTTCGACGATTTATGACCTTTTTATGCTTCAAACATCTTGATAAACTAATAGGCAACTGGTAAATGCTCAAAACATTCGCAATTATGAAAAGAACCCTTTAATGACCCTTTTTAAAGTTGCCTAACTTCGAAGATTGATCACATAGTTTCACTAAATAACCTTAAGAGGGAAGGGGTTCACATGTAGCACATTCAAACACTTTATAATCCAACTTAGCAGAATAAGCCACATATGGCCTTGCAATTCACATAATTGCGGTGAATCATAACCCAGGCTCCCTCCTCCTCACCCAACACCAACCACAAAGAACCCCAAAACTCTCGTTAGTTCAACATCAAGCCATCCAACTACTAACTCGATTTCAGTTTCGTAAGCATAGCACACCATTATAAAGGTCATAAAGAAGGGTGTAATAGCGACATATAACTTACTGAGCCATCAGCATCCATCCAGCAACATATTACAGCATATATATCATATATGTGTCATTAACTTAAGCAGGGTTCTCAACGGACCGAAACCAACTAATAAGGTATGAACCTAACTTGCATTCATAACCCACATTTAGGAAACAAACATGTCATACTCATGTCATTTTCGAAACATAACCAACCATCTTAACATGCATCGACCTAAAACATTCTTAGGTCGATTCAAGGACATTTTCGTGTATGATTCAACTAACTCAACATACTTCATTTCAAGGGATGTTTAGGTTGTTTACTTCTAATCATGAATTAGCTAACTTAACATACATCGATTTAGGGCAATCTTAGGCATAAAAATCAGTTCGACTAGTCTGACTAATTCTAAACTAACATGCATCGATTCAAACTCAATTCAGTTGAAATAGAGCATGCTTAATCAGTGATCACAATCCCAATTAATCTGGCTAACCCTAGACTAACATGCATCATCACTCAATGAGCTAAAACCTTTTCGGAATTACTAATACTTAGGAGGCCAGAAACACGCACCTTGATCCAAGCTAAAGACTCGTTTAAGGGGTTTTTGAAACGAGATTTGGTTGCATGAAACCAGAAACTCGACCCTCTGTCGGTTATACTCAGACCCGAAGTGGCCACCCAGATATGGTTTCTGCCCCTTTTCGTTGCTACTACTGGTGGTCACCGGAACCGGCCTCAACCACCGTCGGTTCGCCGGCATTGGTCGCCGGCAGCAGGTCGCGGTGCCTCGAGCCATTTCGATAAGTCTCTCTCGTTGGGTCCCTCTTTCTCTCCTTATATGTGTTGTGGGTTATGGAGGAGGGGTTTCAGAGTTGCGGTCACGTAGTAGGCGGAACTGACACCTCCCGTCGCCGGAATCTGCTGCTTTCTCTGCCCCTTTCTCCCTGTCTCTCGTTCTCTTTCTGGCTCATGGTGGTCGCCGGGGGAGGGGTTACGAGTCTGCATAACCCGGCTGCACCGGCCGTCTTTCCGGTCGCCGGCATCCCAACTCCTCCTCTCTCGCTCAATTCCCTCTCTTCCTCCCTCTTTCCGGTGGCTGTCATGGGGGCTGGGTTGGCAACACCCCCTTGTTGTGTTTTTGAAACCAGAAAGGGGCTTTGATACTATCTTGTAATGCCCCCAACCCCGAGGGTTAGGGGTATTATGTTTTTTCTTACATCCTACGTAGCTTCTAGGGTGAAACGGGCAGAGTTTCCCCTAAAAACTGACCATTTCACAGGCTATAAGCCTTACAATAAATCCCTGTAATCAACGAAAGTGTAAAGAATTCTAAAATAAGCTCAACAGCTACACACCGGAGTTCATAACTCAACGAGCAACTCGCTCGAAGTACATCAAATAATATAGTTCGATAATAAAGGAGAAATGAAATATACAACTCAAATGTTCACACAACCGAAGTACCGGGGTTTACATCCCAAAACATAACTAACATCAGCTAAAAGGACAATTGATAAATTATATGGTTAGCTCGCATGGCCGTACAGAGCGACTCCTAAACCGAATGCGCTATATGAACTAGAACACTTGTTTACATACATTTACAACTAAGAATACATTCTATAACATCATTAAACAGTAAGATTACTCCACTGTGAGCATATATGACTCCCCTTTAATCGAGGATAACTTCCATTTTGACATAAATGAATCGAGTTCTGCCTGTCACAAAGAAAACCTAGGGGAAAAGGGGGAAAGAGTAGTGGGATGAGTAATCACACGCTTAGTGAGTATTCCTCGACCCCTTAAAACCAAAGCCGCTGCAGGCAGTAATGTCGTTAATAGTCACATATCGCGTATTAATGTATTACTATCATACACATCTTATCTTTGTTTTACGAGCCTCCAGTGAGCTCCAGACAGAGTTCGAAAAGGTCAAATTTTTGGTGATTCCATCATACACGATTGAGTTTAAAAATTTAAGAATGGGTATCCTCCACCGGAACCGAATTCCTTTTTGTTAAAGGAGCTCTTTCTGGTTGTTCTGGAACAATTAGAAGATTTCCTATTTCAATATTGAATATAATGATGGGTGTATATTCTAAGAAAAAATATTGGAATATTAATCTCATCGATCTCATAAGTATCATACCAAATCCTATCAATCGAATCACTTTTTTGAGAAATGTGAGACATCTAAGTCATAAAAGTAAAGAGATCCATTCATTTATAAGAAGAAGAGGATATGCAAATAAAATGTTGAAGGTTGATTAGTCTGATGATAAAATAGAATCCTAGGTTGGGAGCACTTATGCAGTTTATGATGAAGAAAGGGAATTCTTGGCTCAGTTCTCCGCTTCAACGCTATAAAAAAGGATTGATCATTAGGCAATCATAGTCCCCAAGGACGGATCATTATGCATAAACCTCATTCTAGTTACTCAAACCCATTTTTAGGTCCCTGAATGACCAAATTTCTTTACTAACAAGCACTTAAACACATAAGTAAGCAACGAGGGCTAAGCACAGAACTTTCTTTCATAAGTTATGCACATTCAAAGCTTAAATGTTTGATTCATTAGGGACATAGCCATGCCTTACTTGAATTTTCATTCAAACACTCACTCATAAAATAAGCACAGGATATGCACAGAGATCTTCCTTTCTTCTTTCTGAGTGATAGAGAATTTCGTTAATTCCCAACTATAGGCCATGTGATATAACACGTAATTTATGCCTTGTCTGCCAAATTCACTTACACGAGATGTTTAAACACATGGAGTAGAGATTATGCAAGGAGTTTTCTTTCACAAAACATGCACATTTAAACTCATATGTTCGATGCATGACAAGGATATGGCCATGCTATACTTGAAATTTCATTCATATAGTACTTAGAATCTTAATCACAAGATATGCACAAGAATCTTTCTTTCTTTTTTTCTAAAAATACTTTGCTTAGCCTCTTGAGGCCCACAAGGACTCTTTTCTTAGCTTCTTGAGGCTCATATTCTTTAAAAGGAATCTCTTTCGTATTAGTCCTATAATGACCCTTATAAGCTTTTCATATTTCATTCAATCTGGCCTCTTAATGACCCTTAAATCTTTCTTTTTCCTGAAATACTTAAAATGGTGAAATGCCAACTGTTTTTCTTTGCTTATTAGGACTTCTGGCATAAGATCATTACAGGGTGCTGGTTGGATGAGATATGTTCTCAACCACATAGTGAGACCTAACGCTCACGCTTAAGCTCTTACTCCTGGGATGGCTACACATAACATATTAGACCATTACCCTCATCAGGGTTTTCTAGGGTTTCCCAGTACTAGGACTTATCCCCAAGGTTAGGGATTCCCTCGTTCTAGCGAGTGCACTCCCATCATTCATATCAGATTATCTAAGGCACATTATCTTAGCCAATTTAAAGCGTATGGCCATAGTGGCTATTAAGTTTGCTGCCTCTCACAGCGAAATCCTTTTTCATGCAACGCACTCTCTTTTTATTTAAACTCCTTAGGGATTCCCCCATTCTAGTAGGTTCACTCCCAAAACTGTATTTGTATAGTTAAAATAGGCCATCGATCGCTAATAGTTATGGCTACTATTAATTACAACCATAAAAATCTTCTTTTTCAAACTCACCCTCACTCGCAAGATGAAACTTGATGACATAAAGGGAAGGGAGTTTGCACGTAGCACATTCAAATACTTCATAATCAACTTAGCAGAATAACCACACATGACCTCGCAATCCATACGATTGCGGTCAATCACAACCCAGGCTCCCTCCTCACACAACACCGACCACAAAAAACCTCAAAATTTTCATTAGTTCATCCTCAAGCCATCCAACTACCAACTCGGTTTCATTTCCATAACCATAGCATAACATTCATAAAAACCTCAAAGAATGTGTAATAGCAGCATTTAAATTCACCGAGCAAGCAGCGTCCAATCAGTGGCACATTATGATATCCATAATTAAATAATTACATGTAACATTGGCTTAAATAAGGCCTTCGGCGAGCTATAATGAACTAATAAAGCATGGAACCAACTATGCATTCATAATTCGTAATTAAAGAATAAGCATGCCAAACCTATGTCATTTTCATACATAAATTAATCTAAATAACGATTTCAATTTTGTTTTAATTAACCAAGGTTACTAGATCATTTCAGAATCATTATGAATTACCTACTTAGCATGCATTGCTTTTAAGGCATTCCTAGATTGCCTCAAAGAGAATTTCAAGCAAGGATTAACTAAATTATCATGCTTCAAGTTAAAATGTTCTTAGATTGTTTCATGGACACTTTCAAGTAGGAATTAACTAAAATAATAGCCATTGATTCAGAGCATCCGTAAGTTATTTTGAAGTCACTTATAAGCATGGATTAACTAAACTTACATATCTTGATTCGAAGCATTATTAGGTTATTTCAAAGCCACTTTTAGGCATGAATTAACTAAACTAATATATATCGATTTGAAGCCACTTTCGAGCATTAATTAACTAAACTAATATATATCGATTCAAAGCATTATTAGGTTATTTCGAAGTTACTTTCACGCATGAATTAAGTAAACTTAACATATATCGATTCGAGGTATTCTTTACTCACTTATACCCAATTTTGCTAAACATGAAAGCTACCAATTCTGACAATTTCAAAGAGCTTACTTTCTACCCTAACTAAATGTATTCTTCAAACCTATTTTTAAGTAGCGTATTCAGACATATAATTCAGTTCAAATCTGACAGTTTGAGCAGTAGCTAACATGCATTATCTTAACTGATTTTAGTTTAAATATAACATGCATAATCAGTCATCATAATTCAAATTAATCTAACTAATCCTAAACTGACATGCGTCACAACTTAAGGGCTAAAACATTTTTGAAATTACTAATGCTTAGGAGGCGAGAAGAACCCACCTAGATCCAAGCCAAACATCTATTTTTAGCGCCCTCTCAGTCCTGTCAGTCACCCAATTGCCTCATGGTCACAATGAACATCAAGCATGTGATATGGACAATTACTACCATGGCTAGAAGGCTAGGAAGAATCACACCACATAGGAATATAATCCGGAACAGAATGGTATGGTTAAGCGAATGGGTCCCTATTCTAATCATATGAATAAGAATTACATGAAAGACAAATGGATCATTAGTGAGGCACCCTAAATTCTGTCCAGCTTTTGCATATTCATAATTGTCCCAACCAATTAATCTAACAAGTTCTAAGCTTCATCAGGAGTTTTTGAAAGAAAACACGTTGAGCCCACAATATTTCAGCCTGCCTCATTCATTTCTACATAGACAACCTCACAAATTTCCCATTTGTCAAACTTTTGGTTCACAAGTTGAGCACAAAATGAATAAGCCTAGAGAAATAACTCCAAAAGGATTCCTGCTCATGTTAATGATAATGGAAAATTGGCTTTCTTATAATTTTTTTTTTGAAATGTTCAATTTTTGGGGATTTTTAATTTTTTCCAAGCAAGAAAAATAGACTAAAAAGAATTTATGAGATACTAATTAAATTAACTAAGTAACTAATCTAAACACAAAATTATGAAAATAATCTACTAATAGAAATTATAAAATTAGTCATGATAGACAAATAAAAAGAAAAATAGTTTCCTAAATTGAAACTACTATCCCTGACAACAATACCAAAAAATTGTTATGATCCTAAAAGAATGTATATGTATACTGTTGTCGGCTGTAGTATACTTGAAGATAAAATCCATAGAGACGGGTTCAAACCCAGGACCCTAAACAACTACTAACTGACAAAATAGATTGTAAACAATAAATATAAAAATAAAAATCATTCAACTTGTAGAAATTAAGTTAATGTAAATATGATTGGATTTAATAGCTACTACGATGCAAATTAGCAGAACGATTCAAAAAGTAGTGATGTGAATCGAGGGGGAGAGGAAAGAAATTAGCAACTTATTAAAAGCGGAAAACTAAAAGGTGAATCGAATAGATCATAAAAACTCAAACTTGAATTAAATATAAGTACTTGAATCAAAGGTTTTGAGACTGAATTAAAGTCAACTAATCTACTCCTAAAATCTAAACTAAAACCAAAGTTAAGATGATGATGAATTGATTGATGCCCAAAGCCTCCTTTTATAGTGGTGATAGCCCTCTCTTTCCAAATTATAGTAGGAGTAGATTTCTTGTTTTTCACTTTTTATCAATATTAGGAAAGTTACCACAATAAAAAAATTACTTGGAGCCCACTTAATTACAACTTTCCAAAATTTGTTTCAATTAGTCTTAAAAATGAAGTTAGTGACCTCAATACTTTATCAAATCATTATTCTTGCACAATCACGCAAAAACCAAGTAAAATCCAAAAATAATCTCGATTACAATAAAAAGACTAAGCAATTAAAAACATGCATTCAGTCACTTTTGGTGATTGAACATCTATTATTAGTAATTACAGAAAAGAGAACCTATTTGTTTTAACTACATCAAGTTTCTTCCCCCCTAAATAGTTGTGGTTTAAATGTTATGCACTAAGTTATTTTCCTTGTATTTTGTTGGTTCTTTATTTTCTTTCTTTTTTGGTTTTGGATTAGGATAACCAAAAAAAAAAAAAATAATAGTAGAATAAGAACAACTTTATGACCTAATCAATGACTTGGATGAAAAAATTATAAAAAATTGAATTTTGACTTACCTAATATTAGATAAGTCAAAATTCATTTTTTTATCAAACAATTATTCTAGTATAAATTTATATTTCTAAGTTCTGCCCTTTTATTACTAAGATATAAACTAATAATTAAATTAGAGGATTTTTAAAACCAATAAAATGTTGTATAAAAATTTAAATTGATACAAGGATACAACTTCTTACAAAATAAAATCTAAATGTGTAATTCACCAATAAGAAATTCATGGCGTATTTGCTACTATATTAGATAAGTCAAAATTCAATTTTTTATCAAACAATTATTTTAGTATAAATTTATATTTCTAAGTTCTGCCCTTTTATTTCTAACATATAAGCTAATAATTAAATTAGAGGATTTTTAAAACCAATAAAATGTTGTATAAAAATTTAAATTGATACAAGGGTACAACTTCTTACAAAATAAAATCTAAATGTCTAATTCACCAATAAGAAATTCGTGGTGTATTTGCTACTAACCTCAAATTCCAGGGTGTAAGCTAAGACATTGCAAACTAATGCAGCTCTTTTCATGACGGATATGCCCATATAGTCATTAATTTAAATGAAAGAAGAAATAGGATGAGGATCGTGTAACTAGAAAATTGGAGGGGAAAGAAGGAGTTTATGATCCATATATGTCATCTAATAGGTTGCTCTATTAGCTTTGCAAACAAATAAAAAATGTCGAATTACTATGTCATTAGGTAGCTTTATGAAAATACCGAAGAGCACGTAGTTAGAGGACAAGTGTTGTCGTTCCCATGCTCTTCGCCGGGGTTCAACTCGGGGACGGCACATATGTTGTCCTTTATGCATGGCTATGCGTTTGGGTTTAGTTCCTAGGCTTGTTGTCTGGGATTTGGTACCCCCCTGCGCGTCCATTGTGGTCCATTGGTGACCCTTGAGATAGGGGTCTAATGGCTTGGACATATTTACCAGTGTGTACAAAAAAGGTAGCTTCATGAAAATTCTGATGTATTTGCCTAAATGGTACAACTTATTATTGGAACACATCCAAAGGTAACATTATATTTGGAAAGTAGATCTCACATGGAAAGGCAAGAACCATTAACTGTAAACTGCATGATATAAAAAGAAAATATTTCATACATACACATTTAGTACCACTTAATTAAAAATTGTGATGATAACAAAATTTAGCACATACCTATGTAGAAACTTTAGCTTTTTTGTACTTTGAAGTTTGATAAGTTAACATTTTTAACCCCCAGGTTCGTGGATTAATTTTTTTGTACCCTAGGCTATGACGTTCCGATTTTTTACTACCTTCTGAAAACTTGTTTTAGTTTTTTAATACCTCCCTTGCTCTTTTGTTTTTCACTTTTGGCCCAAAACTTTTAGAAATTGCAGAAAGACCCTTAGAATTGGGTAAAATATGCAAATAAACTATTTTTAGGGCTTTTTTTTAGGAAATATACTTGTTTTGAACGATTAGACTTCTTATAACGACTTTACTGATACTAGTTATCACAGTCTACTACTTGTATCTTAGATATTATACTTTCCATGGTTATAGGTATGCCATGCTTAACAAAATAATTAAAACTTAATTAGAGAGTTTTGACCATCACCTGAACTTAGTCGGCATTGGACCCAGGCATTCCTCTAGCTTTCAGTTTACAAAGATTGCTAATCTCAACCGCATCTTTCTTAGATCAGGTACATCACAGATCCGTTTCGTTTCCTACCTAAGACCGTAGTCACTAATCAAATTCTTTATATATTAAAGGATAGTGAGACTTTAATCAAGAAATGGTAATATTTAAGACATAAGGTTCAATTGAATAATGGCTGCCCATGAGGTGTTATGCCCGTGGAGCAAGAGAAGAGCAAAAATATGATTCCAGCCAAGACCACGGTCCAACCTGGTGAACTATGTAACTGTGTCCCCTTCATTTTCCCCTCGGCTGTGTGGTTGAGAATCATCATACTTCTCTATATATGCCCATCCCTTAGCAGCAGAACCAAGGAGAATAGGATAGTTTAGTTCATTTTCTTTCTAAAATTTCACCTATTTTAGCTAGGATTTTTAGCTTGTGTTTGTAAGTGGGAAATTTTGGAGTGTGGACATCGGTTTGGCTCGGTTTGAAGACTTGGTTGAAGGCTGCCTTTGTCAACCTCTTCCCTCTCAGATTTCGCTGAATTGTTGGTTAGTTGTTTAATTTTTAATCATGAGTGAGTAGCTTATTTTGTCTAGGGATTTGTTAGTTTATGGACGTGTAGTCGGATCATGTTTTAATCAATTGAATTGTGCTTTTATTTCATGATTGGTTTTGTTGCGTTCTATCAAATGAATATCATGTTATGAGTGGATTTTTGGCCAAATTTCGCTAGGACATTTGAAACAATTAAACGAAGTACTGAAAGGTGACATTTGATTGTTAGATTGCTTGATAAAACCTAGCGTAGCGATGACTCGAAAGAGACATTTGCGGGTTAGGAGGACATACAGAGAGTAATCAAAAATATTGAACTTGGATTAAAGCAAATTAGTTTGAAAGAACGACTTGTGCTTAGTTTAGACAAATTTGGTTGATTTCGAAAGAATAGACTGAATTTTTGGATAAATCACAATTCCTCGAAGTTATCCGATTAGAGAAAAGTGCATATTAATCATTTTGATCCAATCACCTTTCTTAGCTACAAAAATGCCTATACGGTTTCGTCTTGATTAAATTTAGAATTAGTTAATTAGAAGTTGTTAAATCAAATCCTCGATTTAATTGTTACTTAGCATTTTCTAATAGAAAGAACTCGATAGATTGCTTTAATCCCTGAGGATGATATTTATCTATACTACGATGCCTGTGCGCTTGCGGGCAGTGGTCAAGTTTTTGGCTCCATTCCCGGGAACCAATTTGTTAACTATCGAGTTTGTCTTACGAAAATGAATAAGTAATTTATTTTTTGTCCTTTATTTTTTATTTTATTGTTTGATTGCGCTGGTAGTGTTAGTGATAGTGCGTGCAGGAATCTTCCCTGTTTATGCGAAGTCCGTTTCTATATGAACTTGATCCCGAGATCGAGAGGACTTTCCGCTTGAGGAGGAAGATGCAAAAGATTGAAAAACAAAGACGCGAGTTAAGAAGAACTTCGACAAATATGGTGTGAGGAGGAGGTGGCCAAAGAAGGGGCCTTAGAGATTTTGTTACTCCTGGAGTTCAAGGAATCGCCTCAAGCACACCCTAGCATCGATGCAAATAATTTTGAGTTCAAGCCAGCTCTCATTTCCATGGTGCAACAATCGCAGTTTGGAGAAACTCCTTTAGAAGACCCAAATCTGCACCTCTCAGTCCTTTTAAAGGTGTGCGATATGTTGAAACTAAACGGGGTCTGCACCAATGCCATTCAACTGCGTTTATTTCCCTTCTCACTAAAGGATAAGGCAAGAGCTTGGTTTCATTCTTTGCCTTTGGGATGTATCACAACGTGGGATGAGCTTACTAGAGCCTTTCTCGTCAAATTCTTCCCTTCAAGCAAAATGGCAAGCCTAAGGAATCAGAACACCAATTTCACTCAAAGGCATGATGAGATGCTCTATGACACTTAGGAGTGGTTTAAAGATTTGCTGCGTTTATATCCCCATCATAGTCTTCAACAATGGATGACAATTCAAGCTTTTTATTATGATGTGACCCAATCTGTAAGGTCCACTATCGATGCAATAGCAGGAGGAACTTTGATGAATAAGACTAAATATGAGGCCTATAATTTGATTGAGAAGATATCATTCAACAACTTCCAATAGTCCACCAACCGAGGCCAACCCAAATGGGTTGGAGGTAAGCTTGAAATTGATACACTTACTTTGCTTTCAACTAAAGTAGATGCTATGACTTAAAGGTTGGACCATATTAATGTTAATGCTATGAATTCTAGTGCCCCCCCGTGTGAAATTTGTGATTCTATTGAATATGCGACTTTGAATTGTCAAGTTCGGAATCCTTTTTCTCAAGACTCTAATGAAGTTAACTATCTCCAAAATTACAACCCGAGACTAGCCAATGACCCTTACTCTAGTACCTACAATCCGAGTTGGAGGAATCATTCGAATTTCTCATATCGATCTAATCCAAACCCTCCGAATATGCCCCCAATGAATGCTAGACCACCCCTATTTTCAAAGACCTCCTTTCCCTTCTCAAGCACCCTAAAAGTGTAATTTAGAATCTATAATGGAAAGCATGCTTATGGTATAACAAAAGCAGGATGAGTATATTAAGCAATTAGCCTCTAAAGTTAATGTGCTTACTACTCACAACAATATGTTGGAAGCCTAAATTGCCCATCAAGCTAGCTTTCTATCTACGCGTTTAGATAGACTTCCTAGCAAGACCGAACCTAACCTTTGTGAACATTGTAATTGTGTCAACTTGAAGGAAGAAGTAGAGGACTTACTGACCCCGATGACATACCAATTGAAGAGGGTAGAGAAATAATTATGGTTGAGAGTAAGGATAGGAATGATGGTGGCAAGGCTGCCACATTCATAGAGAATGAAAATGTAGAGATCCCTACCGTTTTTTCACATAAGCTTTCACACGGTCGCTAGCCTCAATCGTGACAGTTGTCGATAGCGGGTCGCACCAGCCTCGAACCTTTCGCTCCCTCACTCTTTCGCTCAATATCTCCCTCGCTGGGCCTCTCCTTACAAGGGGTCGTGGGTCTACGTATAACCCGGCCGCATTGGCCGTCTTTCCGATCGCCGGTGCCCCACTTCCTCTTCTCTCGCTCAATCTCCCTCTTCGTCTCTCTTTCTCGTGGCTGTCATGGGGGCTAGGGTCGTCAGGAACCTCAAAAGGACACCCCCCTTTTTGTTCTCTGTCATGTGCGAGAAGATGAAAGGGGTTTCGACCCCTTTTTAGCTCTCTCTCTCTCTCTCTCTCTCTCTCTCTCTCTCTCTCTCTCTCTCTCTCTGTACCCAATTGCTATAACCACTCAATTCCCAATCCCAAATTCGTTAACGCTTAGTCTAGGTTTGGGTTGAAATGTTCTAAAATCAGTGTCTTAACTAAATCCAGGAAACGACTAAATAACTCATATAACGATGTCGAATGTATGAGTTTGCATTAACTCAAGAATTTTCTAAATAATTAACAATAACAATAACAATATAAATAGCAACAAAATATACTTTTTAATAAAATTATCGCTTACATACGCACATCAGTAATAACTTAACTTATATAATTAATAAAAACACGAATTTTGTGATGTAGAAGGCAAGACAATCAGCTTAACGTAAAAAAACTCTTAAATCTTTCTTCCTAAAATACTTGAAATAGTGAAATGCCAACTGCTTTTCTTTGCTTATTAGGAAAATACTTCTGGCATAAGATCATTACGGGGTGCCAGTTGGGTGAGATCTATTCTCAACCCCATAGTGAGACCTAACACTCACGCTTAAGTTCTTACTTCCGGGATGGCTACAGCTTCTAAGGTTTCCTAGTACTAGGACTTATTCCCTAGGTTAGGGATTCCCTTATTCTAGCGAGTTCACTCCCATCATTTATATCATATTATCCAAAGCACATTATCTTCGCCATTTTAAAGCGTACAACCATAGCGGCTATTAAGTTTGCTGTCTCTCATAGCGAAATCCTTTTTTATACAATGCACTCTTTTTTTACTTAAACTCCTTAAGGATTCTCCCATTCTAGCAGGTTCACTCCCAAATCTGTATTTGTATAGTTAAAATAGGCCATCGATCACTAATAGTTATGGCTACAATTAGTTACAACCATGAAAACCTTCTTTTTCAAACTCACCCTCACCCGCAAGATAAAACTCAACGATATAAAGAAAAGGGGGTTTACACGTAACATATTCAAACACTTTATAATCAACTTAGTAGAATAAGCCACACATGGCCTTACAATCCATACGATTGCGGTCAATCACAACCCACACTCCCTCCTCACATAACACCGACCACAAAGAACCTTTAAATTTTCATTAGTTCATCCTCAAGCCATCCAACTACCAACGTAATATCATTTCAACACCATAACATAACATTCATAAAAATCACACAGACACACACACACACATATATGTGTGTGTGTGTGTGTGTGTGTGTGTGTGTGTGCGTGTATAATACACAAAGAATATGTAATACACATGCACACGCACAGACACACACACACACACATATATATATACACATACATTTATATATATATATATATAGATATATAGATATATATATATATATATATATATATATATATATATATATATATATATATATATATATATATATATATATACATACATAATATATATATATATATATATATATATATATATATAT
>JAKOGI010002564.1:0-27500 GCA_029747015.1 Carnegiea gigantea
AGGTAGGTTTGTTGCTAGATTTGATGTTGTTGATGTATGTTTTGAGTCGGAAGATACTCTTGATCTGGTGCATAATCTAGTTAGCATTCCTTTAGAGGGGTGTCATTATGAGTATGTGCATGAGGAGTCTTCTAGCCTTTGTTTTAGTTATGCTTTTCCCAATCCCCTTGATCATTCCCACGTTTTCCCTACGTGTTCACAACCCCCTATTTCCTCTGAATATTCTTTACATGCGCCCATTGATAATCCTAAGATTTATGATTCTAATGTTGATTTGGGACATGTGGGCAAAATGTTTAATGTGCTTGGTGGAAATGTTGATAATTTTCTTTCCTAGAATTCTTTTGTAGGTATGATGCCTCCCTTGATCCGTATTGCATATTCCTAGTAGGTAAGTCTAGGAAAATCATGTGGAATACTTTCTTTGCTTTCTCTTTTGATTTTTCTACGGCTTTTACTTTGTTGAAGAGAGCACTAACTTTCTTTTCTGAGATTATTTTCATGCTCTCTTATTGCCATGCTTGGAAACTCTATGGTGAGGAGTTTGAGAAGCTTTTGTGTTCCTTAATGATGTCTGATTTAAAGGGCCAAGTTTTGACATTGTGATGGAGTGGCTGATGCTCTATGTGCATCGGTTATTATGAGGTCGCATAGCTTAGGTGCATCCAGTACCTAACCTGGTCAGATCATTATACTTTGTTCCTTTCCCTTCTCTTAAGTTTCTTGTCTTTGAATAATAATGCGTTATCTAAGCATGGAGGACGGGTAGTTTCTATGTTTTCTATTTCGCTTATTAGTTTGCATACTTGTTAGAGCATATAGTTTTAGGTTTCTTTTTGTTTGCATTAGTGTTTTACATTGAGTTGAGTTTTAGATTTGCATATAGGATTGCATATAGGGATGGTGTGGATAACTTCTAATGAGGAACTTTTGATGCGTAATCCCTTTTGGTGCTAAAATTTATGAGGGTTTTGTAAATATTTATTGTTTTGACCCTTGCCTTGATTAAAAACTATTTTATCCCTTGGAGTCTTTAGCACCAATGTTTGTATATGGAGTCATTTTATGAGCTCCATTGAGACCTTGGCAGATATTCTGTGAGATTTTGAGCCTTATTTGGACTAATTCATTATATTTAGTCTCATGTTTCTTTCATGTGCATGACTCTTATATGTTGCATCCCTAGAACTTGCTTAGACTCTTGTTTAAAACCATATTAGCATGTGTATATTTGATGATATTATAGATGCATTTATTTCTTTAGTCATTTTAGCCACAGAGCCAAATAGCCTACTCTTGTATTATATGTTTATTCCCTTTGCTAGCCCCTTTGAGCTTATATCTATCTTTATTGTAATCCCTTCATATTAGCCCTTGGTCAAAAACATATTCCTACCTTTAAGCCAAGCCTATGGAGTATCACTTCATCTATATAGTGGATGGTTTTAAGGATAATTGAACTTAAGGTGGCTTTAGTATGTTAGTTTGTTGAGGGATTGATGATATTGAGCATTTGCTTTGGTTCCCTCTGGTTTGGGTTGTATATATATATATATATATATATATATATGATATATAGATATATTATATATATAATATAGTATATGTAATATATTATATATATATATATATTCGGTTTTGAGTTAACAACTGGTGGTCCTATGCCTTTCAATAATTGAAATTCTTATTTCATTTCTCAAAACAAAAAAGATAAAAAAAGGATAAAAAAACCCAAAAAAAAAATGACTCAGTGATTGGCATTGGATATGTGAAAAGCTTGTGTTCCTTCTTTGTCCACTCATTTCCTACTTAATTGATTAGGGTATGTTCATTGCATTTTAAGGTTTGGAGTGTTAGTAAACTTCAAGGTTTCTTGGTGTTTTGTTGGTTGCTCCCTAGTCACTTAGCTAAGTAGCTCCACATTGTCCCAAATATATTTGTCCACTCCTTTCCCTTAACCCTTCTAACCCACATTACAGCCTGAATAAAATCCTCTTGATTGTCTTGTGCACATTCAGTTCCAAGTGGTTTAGAATTTGAGAGTCTTGGCAAGCATATGGTAGATTGCATATTTAGAATGAGTCTTGAGTGAACCTATACTATATTTCAAACACATGAGTGGGAATGATTCACATTTCCCCAAAGTGAGGTTCTTCCAGTCCATTTGGCTCTACTCAATTTCATGTGCTCGCATGACATGCTTTATGGTACTTTGGGGGTGATCAACTTTGATATTGAGCTTGTTGTCTCGTACTTCTTCGAAAACCTTCTCCTCCTAATTTTGAAAAGTTTTGCGCACTACTTGGGGTTGCCATTGCTTGTTGTTCTCACTTGTGATATGCTGTGACTTACCTAATTTTAGGAGGTTGTTATGCATTTGAGTCTTAGATACATCTCCTCTTTTCAGTTTATTTAGTGTTTGCTTGAGGATGAGCAACAGATTAAGCAGGGGGAGTTTGATAAGTACGTAACTTATGTATTATTTTAGGGTCATTTTCCTCCATTTTTAGGAGAATTATGCGCTTAATGTTAAAATTTATACTCTTATTCTTGATTTATGCTTGGGTGTGATTGTTTAATGTGTTTTGCAGGATTTTATACCATTTGACCTAGTAGTCGACGCTTATTTGACTGTATTTTGACCCCCCACTGGCACCCATGTAATGCTATGCTGTGGAGCAACAGAAGAGCATAGAATTTCGAGTCCAGCAAGCACCACAGGCTGCTAGTGGCGACTGCCATGCCCGTGGTAGAAACATAACTGCTTGCCTGTTTGTTTTCTTTCATTGTGTGGCTGAGGTTGATTGTGTTTCTCTATAAATAGGGCCATTTTGCAACAAACCATGATGCCATCCCCATTCCACTCTCTGTAATCCACCATCTAGTTAGGATTTAGATTAGATTAGAGGAAGAGCAAGTTGAAGGTGAAGATTGCAAGGATTTCGGATTGAGTTTGCAACAACGCTTCAAGCATGCATTAGCTAAGCAATTCCTTACTTCTCTTCTATTTTTTCTTGATATTTTTATGCTTTTAGATTATTGTTGATGTTTATTTTAAGTTTTGGATTGTTAATCTTGGAATTGGGTTGAGTTGTTGTGATTGAATCAATTCTTGTTTTGATATAAAACTGCTTTGGATTTGTTGGGTTTATTCTATTGAATCTTAGATGTTGATTTGCGAGTAGGAAACTTGATCAATTTCTTGCTTGTTTTAGACATATGGTGAAAAAAGGTGACACTAGATGTTGGAAAGCTAAAATTCAACTTAAGTGAGTGAGATCTTGAGAAAGACTCACAGTTTACGAAAACTCTAAATTTGATAATCGCATTCTTAATATTCTTAGATTAATCAAAAACCCTTGAGAAATGGCAGTTAATTGGATTTAAGAACTTCACTCCAGCTTGAAAGAGGGTTTTGATAAATTGATTATCGGTTTTGGAATTACCCTTCTAAAGAAAAGGCGCTTGATTAATTCTTGAGTTGGCAAATTGCTTAGTTTGATTAAATTTCTTGATTGATTATCCATTAGATTAGATAGCAGATTAGTTAAATTTCACTCTCAAGTTTGGATTTACCTAGCATATCTTGAGAGAATATAGCCTAATAGATCAACTTAGTCCCTGCGGGATCGACCTTGATTTGCTACAATGGTACCGTATGCTTGCGGGCCTATCAGGCAGTGAGTTGTATAAGTCTTGGTGCTATTGGCTTTCGGACTTGTGACAAACAGAACAAGCCATGACGGCCTTGTACACATCTCCTTTCATCTTAGGCTACTGGAAATGCTCCTTAAGAATGTCAATTGTCTTCGCCAGCTTGAGCACCACCTTGAGCTTCTCAAACTAACAACTCTCTCAATGGCCTCTTCGGAATACAAAGCTTGTTACTATTAAAAAGATAGCCCTCCTAGATGGTTTAGGGGTTTCTTTTGGAATCTCTTGCAAAAAGGACTTAAAATCTGAATCCTCTTTGTAAAGTTCCTTAAGTTGAATGAAACCCAAGGACTTTAGCTACCAAAACAGAAAGTATGCATACCTCTTTGAAAGGGTATTAGCCACCACATATTCCTTCCCACTCTGGTGTTTGTAAGTAAAGTTGAATGGTTGTAGAAATGTCACCTATTTGGCATGTCTTGGATTCAATTTATGCTGGCCATTGGTGTGCTTAAGTGCTTGCTGATGAGAATGGCCCCCAAAAAAAATGCCTAGGCTTTAGGTAATCACCCTAATAAGTCAAAGCCCTTACATTGGCATAGAATTCTTCATCATAAGTGTGGTTACCTCTGGAGCCAGTGAGTTTTCACTGAAATAGGCAACGGGCCTCTTAGATTAGACTAGTACAGCCCCAATCACTACTCCACTTATATCACACACTAACTTAAACAAACCCTTAAAGTTTGGAAGGCTAGAACTGGGGCTTGGCATAGCTTCGACTTTAGTTCTTCAAAGGCTCTCTAAGCAGCTTTAGTCCACTCAAATGCCTCCTTCTCCATGCAGTCAGTTATGGGAGCCATGATTGATCCAAAGTTGTTGATAAACCTTAAACCTCCTGTAAAAGAAGCTAAAACTTGGAAACTCCTCACCTCCATGGCTATCTTAGGTTGAGCCCCAGACTGAATAGCCTTCACCATTCTTTAGTGGACTTGGATACCCTTGACTGAATCCAAGGACAAAGAGTTTTGGCGTGAAGAACTCACACTTGTCCATCATGGCATAAGGCTTTCGCTCTCTTAAAACCTAAAAAACTTCTCTCAAATGCTATTTGTGTTTTCTGTCGTTTCAGCCATAAACCAAAATCTATCAAAGTATATAACAATAAAGACCAATCAAAGGTTTAAGCACCTTATTCATTAGTCTTATAAAAGTACTAGGAGCATTAGAGAACCTAAATGGCATTATAAGACATTCACACAACTGTGATTTGTTTTAAAAGCTATTTTCCACTCATCCCCATCGCTCATTCTGATTTGATGGCATCCACTTATCAAATCAATCATGGAAAACACTTTAGCACTATTTAGCTTGTAATAACCCAACCCTAATGTTGGGAAAAATTGAGAGTTTAAAAAAAAAGCCGCAAGCGTACGACTGACGTCGTAGTACTTGAGGGTCGAATCCTCAGGGACGATGGTCAAGATTATGGTCACAGAGAAGGGTGAGTTAACTAGTTAATCTATACTAGACTAATTTAAACTTTTCAAAGTGAACTAATGCCTTAATTTAACTGAACATTTGGCTATGCACTTGGCTGAACATTCAAGCAGCCTACATGAACTAAAATGAACTAGACCTAGGCAAATAAACAAAACCCTATAAATGAGTTTGCATATTCAACATCAGTTTACTAAAGCTAAAACCCACAATCTAAAATCAACCTTCAGCCAACACCTTCTATCAAGCTACCAGATTCGATTTCAGCATCAATTTATAACATTAATCACAAGCCATTTGGACCAACTAAATCACGAGGAGAAGGGGAGAAAAATAGAGCAGGACTATCAACAATCCAGGCACAATCACCACCTCACCACCAACAATCAACTTTTCAAAACTCAATCTCCATAGTCGAATACCCAGCTAGAACATTATCACCAACAACTAAACATAGCACAACCGTATCACCACAATCAATCAACTATAAACGATGCTAACTAATTAAATCAAAATCGAAATCATCATCATTCAACTATCAACAGTAACTTGTAAAATTAATAGAAGAGCTAAGGAACTGAAAGCAAACTGAAGCAGAACCCAGACCTTAGTGATGTACGAGCTTCAAAATTCTTCAAAAAAATGGCGGATTCATCATGGATGGTTGCACGAACATAAAAACAGGGGAGGGGGATTCGAACGAAATTTGACAAACTAACATTCAATTTTTGCAAAGTCGAACTAGTATTATGAATTGTTACTGGGAAACTCGAAATTATAGCATAATTACAAGAAATTCGAAGCCAGGCAAACCGAAATCCATGAAACCCTAATTCTGAAAATCAAAATAATATCGAACTTAAAACCAAATCTAAACTTAAATTGACCCTAATCTAACCCTAAATTAAACCCTAAAATTACCTACCTAAGCTTCAATGGCGTCTGCAAGCTCCCTTTATACACGAACTCTCGATCTTTAACCCTTCGATTGGTGGGTATCAGGACGGTGACGATGGGGGCAGCTGGTGTGCCTCGTGGCGTTTGCAGCGTGAATGATGGATGGAGGTTCGAAGAGAGAGATCAGGTAGAGAGAGATGGAACGAGGATGGAGAAGACGAGGCAGGGACTCGGGTTGTCTCAGGGTTCTGGGTTTCGGGGAAATGTGGGGAAGAAGAGGATCGCGAGGAGAGAGACAGTGAAGGGGAGGGGGTTTAATAACGCTGAACCGGGTTGAATTGCCCGAGATGGTTTTCGAAATGAACAGGTTGATCCTCAATGTTGGGCCGGTTCATGGTAATTTTGGGCCGATTCAACTCAGTTTAGCTCGGTTCTTCAATTCCCGACATTTTTCACCATTTTTCTCGCATTTTTGGCCATTTTTTCGAAATTATTCAAAACCTACAAAACAAAATAAAATCAAATAAAAACCTTAAAAATACGATTATAACGAGCATAAATAGGTGTAAAAGTACCTTAAAAATAGCTCATTTTTGGTTTGAATAAATACTCCCACACCAAGATTTTGCTCGTCCTCGAGTAAAACAAACTAAACTAACTAAAAAGAAAATGAGAAATAAGGGAAAGAAATCCTAACTCATTGTCGTAGGAATCACGGTTGCATTCAGCGTATGCAACAAACCTTTTAAACCCCTCGGTCTCCCAAGTGGACGAGTGAGGCCTTGTAAGGGTTTCCAAATGAAATACCCACAAAATTATTTCAAAAATAAAGAAAAATCTGTTTGGGTTTTTTTCCTCAAAACAAATATGTACAAAATTTGGAAAAAATATGCACACATCTCTAATCAACTAAATCACCCATGTGCTCAATTATTGACCTGCATATACATAGAATGTACTTCAAAGCCCTCTACCTCCTAAATGACATCAAAGCACTAGTTTTTCACCCCACAAAACATCAAGATTCTGAATCCATCCCGGTGCTCATGTGCAATTGTATCATCATCCCAAGGCTTAGATTCACCAGAATTAGACTCAATCCCACTTGGCTGACACAACTACATTATCATATTGGTTTTGGAAGCAAGCTTTCTCAGTAGTAATATTGCCTCAAAGGATAACACCCAGTAGCACGTGCCTCAAAGGGTAACGCCCAGTAGCGCATGCCTCAAAGGGATACTTGTCATTCCAAATATTATTTCATCTCTTTTTTCTTTCTTTCATTATTATTCATAGTACACTTCTTTTCAAAGTATTTTTCAAAGTAATAGTGTCACAAGCTAGTGGAAGAATCATTCATGGAAACCTAAGACCTAAAGATAATGATGAAAGAATAAATAAGGACTGGATTACACAACCTATAATGAACAACTGGAGTTAGAATTAGGGCTTAGAATATCACATTTGAGGTTAGAGACTTATCATGCACATCCTATTTATATACAAGCTGATAAATAAAGTACAGGGGATTCAAGCTAATCAGAAATAGTACACACGTCCCCAAAAAACAAAATCAAAAATCTTTAAAATTTTCAAAAATTTCAAAAATGGGCATCTCACCCCCACACCAAAACTTCATAATGTCCTCATTGTGGGAGCTAAGGTGCTAAAAAGCAAGCACATCAGCTATACAACTGTAAAACCACACTAAATTACAAATATATACAAACTAGGACACCACAAAAAATCAAAAACAAAACCAAAAACAAAACAAAACCGCACACACACATATTTACAAAAGCCAAGAAAAACAAAATCACAAATGAAAGCCAAAGTCGAAACTAAAACCAAAGCAAACACATATATTCACAAAAACCAAAATAAAACCCTTTAAAACAATCCAAACCACTACATAACCAAAACCAGAATATAAGCTAAACTAGAACAAAGTAAGACCCAAACATAGTTATTTGCAAAAACCAAAGACCAAAATCACAAAAGAAAGCAGATGAAAGATAAAAATCAAAAACAAGAACAAACCAAACTAAAACAAGACAAAGCCTAAACATACTTAATTGCCAAAATAAAAATCAAAACCACAACTGAAACCTAAATAAACAAAGACAACAACAAAAGAAAACAAGAAAAACAAATAAAAGACACTAAATAAAAGGCTAAATAAAGGTAAACCTAAAACAAAACAAAACGCACAAGAAAAGGAAAACACAACACAAAACCAAAATAAAACCAAAAGAAAATATCAAAAAGAAAACAAAAAGAAAACAAAACGAAAGAAAAGAGAAGAAGAGGATAAGAGAGGAAAGTGGAACGATCATACCGGCTTGGATACAGATTGTACCCAAACTATGCCTCATGAAGATTATGCAAATGAGGCTTATGGAGTATCAGCCACTCCATCACAACTCACAAGTAGCTACTCAGATCAAAACCAACCAATGCTCGTAGTAACTTATCAAACATATGGGCGCAATCCTCGCAGAAATGCAAATAGTAAGAAATAGGATTTGCAACCCAAATAAGACGCATAAATTCAATGCAACTCAATGCTCTTTTGAGCTTATCAAAGGTCGTAGCCCAATCAGAAGAGAGATGTGTATATGTAAAATCAGATGCACAAGTCAATGGTTTAATGAAGATATGACTCTATGAATGCAAAAACCATCTACAGTGATCTGAATGATCTAAATGAAATCTCACATCTCTAAGAGGGGAGGGGAGAAGACCAAAACAAGGCCAATCAATAGAAATATGAAAATCAGAGCTTAAATGTCGGCCTAAAGTCAAGTCTTGCATTTCAAAGTGATCCTTGAGTCTATCTATGCCATTATTATCAAGAGTCTGATCTAAACAAGGAATATCAAGCACAAAATTCTTAGGCTCTACAAAAGTAGACTCAGGATGGTCTAAAGAAGAAAGAAGAGGGGGAAGCGAAGAACTGCAATATTCAAGAAGGAAGTCAGCTTGGACAGGATCAACAGAAAATGATTCATATTTAACACGGAGATCCTCATTTATAACTCATATCGACATCAAACCCACAAAAAGATTCATATTCTATATGCAGAATATTATCATCTAATTTAAACCGAAGGTCAGGAATGATGGAATCAAAAGAGAATGTTTCATATTCAATATGAAAACCCAAATCAAGACCTTTAGTAACATCAAACTCATATGAGAAAGATTCATATTCCGCACAAAGAGTATCTTCATCAAAGTCCAAAATAGTGGGTTCAGTTATCTCATCACATAACTCCTGTGAAATAGCTTTCGAATCATCTAAATCATGAAGCTCAACTGCAGGTGCGATGCTTATATCCGGCTCACTAACAGTATCAGATTGTTCACCTAGCTCCAGTTCACGACAGTCATTCAGAGTGGTGGGTAGGTCAACATAAACTAAGATATCTTTAGTGACATCTTTGAGTGAGCTAGTGCAGGGTGCAAGGTCTGTTGATAGAGATGTAGGGAGGTCACTCTCTTGTTCTAGGTTAGGCAAAGACATCTTTTCATTCAAATCAGGCCTAGCAGAATAAGAAGGTTCAAAATCATCATAGAGACTAATGTCAGGTTTAGGAGATCCTAAACTAGAATCAATCTCACTAGAAGTCTCCCTATTTTTGTCAAAACATTGAGAATATTTAGCAATTCTCACTTTCATAGTCTCCATCATTTGTTCAGTCATATCGTTAATCTTCTTTTCAAAACTTGCACATGTGACATCAATATACTCACGATAAGGACAAGTATAAGTATGATGATCAGGAGATTCACAATAGTCACACAACACAGGAGGTATATAAGAGTCATATGAGTCATAGGAATTCATAAAGTGATCTGAAGGGTAAGAATTAGCATGAAAATCATACTGTCCATGAGTCAAGTATATAAAAGTCTCATTAGCTTGTTCAAACGCATAGGTTTCCCAAGCTAATTTTTCAAAGAAATCCCAAACTTTATTTTGAGTTTTAGATAATAATTCTATTAAACCTCCAGGACAAAGTGATACAATATAACTCCTTGACTCAATATTTAGACCCTCAATAATGACCTCACAAATTTTCCATTTTTGAAAATTATGATTCAGTTGAGCACGATAATCATTAAGCTTTGAAAAATAATTCCAAAAAGGTTCGTGCTCATATTGCGGGAAATTGAAAACCGGCATTTTGAAAATTTTAAAGTTTTTAAAGTTTTTCAATTTTTAGAGGTTTTCGATTTTTCAATTTTTTTGGGTTTTTTGGCTTTTCAAAAATTTTTTGTGGTTTTCAAGTTTTTTAAATGTTTTTGGATTTTAAGTTTTTCCATCTTTTTTGTGATTTTTGAATTTTTTTTGAAGAAACGATTAAACTAAATAACAATTGATACCAAAATAAAGAAAGTTGGAATCTATGCCAAAATAAAGTTACGAAATGACCAAAACACATTATTTAAACAAATCATCACTAATAAATGAAATCAAAGCAACGAAATAAGAAAGTAGCTACGAAAATGAAAATATGATCTAATCTCATGCCGTCGTCCCCGGCAACGGCGCCAAAAACTTATTGGAAAAAATTGATAGTTTAAATAAAAGCCGCAAGCGTATGACTGACGTCATAGTACTTGAGGGTCAAGTCCTCAGGGACGATGGTCAAGATTATGGTCACAGAGATAAATCTATACTAGACCAATTTAAACTTTTCAAAGTGAACTAATGCCTTAATTTAACTGAACATTTGGCTATGCACTTGGCTGAATATTCAAGCAGCCTACATAAACTAAAATGAACTAGACCTAGGCAAATAAACAAAACCCTATGAATGAGTTTGTATATTCAACATCAATTTACTAAAGCTAAAACCCACAATCTAAAATCAACCTTCAGCCAACACCTTCTATCAAGCTACCAGATTCGATTTCAGCATCAATTTATAACATTAATCGTAAGCCATTTGGACCGACTAAATCACGAGGAGAAGGGGAGAAAAATAGAGCAGGACTATCAACAATTCAGGCACAATCACCACCTCACCACCAACAATCAACTTTTCAAAACTCAATCTCCATAGTCGAATATCCAGCTAGAACATTATCACCAACAACTAAACATAGCACAACTGTATCACCACAATCAATCAACTATAAACGATGCTAACTCATTAAATCAAAATCGAAATCATCATCATTCAACTATCAACAGTAACTTGTGAAATTAATAGAAGAGCTAAGGAACTGAAAGCAAACCGAAGCAGAACCCAGAGCTCAGTGATGTACGAGCTTCAAAATTCTTCAAAAAAATTGCGGATTCACCATGGATGGTTGCACGAACATAAAAACAGGGGAGGGGGATTCGAACGAAATTTGACAAACTAACATTCAATTTTTGCAAAGTCAAACTAGTATTGTGAATTGTTACTGGGAAACTCGAAATTATAGCATAATCATAAGAAATTCGAAGCTAGGCAAACCGAAATCCATGAAACCCTAATTCTGAAAATCGAAATAATATCGAACTTATAACCAAATCTAAACTTAAATTGACCCTAATCTAAACCTAAATTAAACCATAAAATTACCTACCTAAGCTTCAATGGCATCTGCGAGCTCCCTTTATACCCGAACTCTCGATCTTCAACCCTTCGATTTGTGGGTATCTGGACGGTGACGATGGGGGCAGCTGGTGTGCATCGTGGCGTTTGCAGCGTGAATGACGGATGGAGGTTCGAAGAGAGAGACCGGGTAGAGAGAGATGGAACGAGGATGGAGAAGACAAGGTAGGGACTCGGGTTTTCTCAGGGTTCTGGGTTTCGGGGAAATGTGGGGAAGAAGAGGATCGTGAGGAGAGAGAGAGTAAAGGGGAGGGGGTTTAATAACGCTAAACCGGGTTGAATTGCTTGAGCCAGTTTTCGAAATGAACTGGTTCATCCTCAATGTTGGGCCGATTCATGGTAATTTTGGGCTGGTTCAACTCAATTTAGCCCGGTTCTTCAATTCCCGACATTTTTCACCATTTTCTCGCATTTTTGGCCATTTTTCGAAATTATTCAAAACCTGCAAAATAAAATAAAATCAAATAAAAACCTTAAAAATACGATTATAACGAGCATAAAATAGGTGTAAAAGTACCTTAAACGCCTAACCCATATTTATTTATTAAATTATATTTATTTATTTAATTAATCATGTTTATTCATTTAATTAATCATATTTATTAATTTAATCAATCATGATTATTTGTTTAACCAAATCATGTTTATTAATTCAGTTACACTCAATTTATATATTTACCGAATTACCTTATGTCATTTAAATTTTTCGCTTTCATTAATCGTATTTAATCATTCCGGTTGGGGGATATTTCATTTGGGTCCCATTTTACAATTCAAGTTTCATTGATTGTTAATTCAAGTTTCATTGATTGATTAAATTTCAGATGAAACGATAGTTGGCCTCAACCATTATGATTGACTGTCAAATTATTTTTCATAACGTCACAAAATTTTAAGTTTTAGTTACGCAAAAACTTGTGCCCAAATTCATTTATTTTGGCCCAATTCATTGGGCCCAAATTATGGCCCAATTCCATTAGGCCCAAATTTTGGCCCGAAAATTTTGGTGCAATTAAATTGAGTTAATCACCGTCATTTCTTCCTAATTGTAATTAGCAAAAATCCACTTTTTGGCGGATAAATATCAGCCAATTTTGGCCTAAATAAGCATCTAAGTCATTTTTTTCTCACGAAGCAAAGACTAGTCTTCTACTCTCCACCTATTTTTCCTCCCTCCCACGTGGCTATTTTCTGCTGTCCTGGGGCTATTTTAGCCAGTTCTGCCATCTTCCAGCCACTTGCCACCATCCTTTGGCCACCAGGCAGCCACCCACAGCCAACCTAGCCACCCCTCGTACTCCCACAAACATCCAACACTTATACCTCTTTTTCAAGCATCAAAGTGAGTAAACCCTAACTTGATCTTAATGTGCTTTTGGTTTTTATGATTATTTTAGTTATGTTTTATGTTGTTGAGATCACAATAGATGTTATCATGCAAATTCTATTGATTTTGGTGTTGATCATGGTGGAGTTGAACTTGAAGCATGTTAAGGGTTAGGGTTTGTCATGATCAAGTTAGCTTAAGTCAAGTGATGGATTTGTATTGTTTTGAATATGATTTTGTAATTTTTGGTCTTACTGATGATTATGATGATGTTTTTGGTAATTTGGAATGATTTTAGGTGAGGATTTATATGAAAAAAAAAAGAGAAAGCAAAAACAATGAGGGCTAAAAATGGTAGAAAATAGGGGTGAATTTGAGATTAAATTGGTAATGATTGGCCCATTGAAAATCTATTATTTTTGGTGGGTTGATAGGTCGGTATGTTAGAGTTCAAATTCCTTTTGAATCACCTCAATCCGAGTTCTGTAGACAAAGTTATGGTTGTGTTTATGAGGACTGTACAGGTTAGACCAAAACTGGCATACTTATGTGCTAGGCCCATTTTCGGAATACAATGGTGGGAATCATGCTTGGTGTTCTACATGAAAGTTTTTTGAGACTTCTTAATCTTTCCATATTGGGATTTTAAGTCTCCATTCGAGATCAAGGGTGAAAGTTATGAATTTTTGAAGTGAACTGACCTGCTTTGGTGCAAATTGGGTTGTTATTGTAATTTTTGTGGAGCGTGCACTTGGGGGAAACTTCTGAAATGTTTACTGTATATTTTCCACATTATTTTCAAATTTCCTACAAGATTTCATGAATTTTGGTTGGGTATTTTGAGTTTCGTGATTTTTGGAAGCATTTTGAGTAATTATGTAAAGAGCAATAATAAAAATTGAGTGAGACTGATCATGCACTCATTTTGTGTATTTTGAGCCAAGCAAGGTCATTCAAGGGGGAAATGAATATTCATGAACTTTCATGGATCTTTTAGCTTGATTAATGAGAAAAAAGAAGATAAATATACCATTCGGAAGCTTGTTTATGAGCTTTAAATCAATTATGGACTTTATAAAGAAAATACCAAGTTTAGCGAGCTTAATAGCCTTTCTTGAGTTCAATGAATCATTTAGGCTAGAATTCTATATATAATGGATTTATGAATGAAATATGAGAAGTGGGGAGAGTTGTGACTCAGAAGTCATATTTATCAAACTAAGTTATTGCAGTTTATGCTCTTTTGAACCAAGATATATCTCTCTTGGCCTCAAACCTTTATTATTTACTCATTTTAGAATGTATCAAATGTATTTATCAAGCCAATCTAGTGTACTCACTGTTATCTTGAACCAAGCTATACATCAGCGGGCCTAAAACTCGTACCATCAACCTATCTCAGAAAAGGCCGTAACCACTCTCTCATTTGTCACAATCAAGGCCTTTTCCGTGGTAATCGTGGTCTATTTTACTTTCATCTACTTTATATAATATTTAATTACTTTTATTAATTCAATTTTAAACTTATATTAAAATACTCAAGTTATGTATACCATTTAATTACTCAATTTCTATTGCACATACTTACTCAATTATATGAGTAAGGATCATTTACTGACTACACATACCTACAATGACATTTATGAAATAGAATCGAGGCCTAGTTATCGATCCCTGTTATGCATAAGTGTTATCAGGTTAGAACATATTTGCCATGTCCGATGACATTTATAAAATAGATGACATTTATCAAGTCAGATAATATTTATGAAATAGATGGCATTTATCAAGTCAGGACATTTTTTTTAAAGACTCAAGGTACATCCATTGCCTGTATCTTCAGAAAGCAGAACATGTTTATCAAGTTACAACTCTTAATGAGTTTATCAATGAATTAATTTATACAGTGATTTTCCATTTAACTTATGACCCCGCCAATTATCATCTATAGGGTATCAGCCCATCATTTACCTGCGCAACTTCAGGCCAACTCTTGATTGGATGGGTAGGTGTACACCTATGTATAAATCATATATTGAATCACCAACAAAATTTTCAGTCATTATTGTTCTAGCACTTTCAGGATGAAGATATAAAGGAGTTTGCTTAGAATAATATGGAAGTTCCTTTCTATATATAATATATAAAACAAACCTTCTCCTTCAAACATTCAATCAGAAGATATTCCTATGGATTAACAATTTGTTTCAATTATTAATCAAATAAATTTTTAAAATTGGTATATTCATATTACTCTTAAAATTAAAGATAGTTTTGAATTAAGTACTATTACACTACTAGATAGTGGTGCGGATCAAAATTGTATAAGAGAAGGATTAATTCCCTCTATATATTATGAAAAAACAAAAGAACGTCTTCATAGCACTAATGGTATGGCATTACAAATTAAATATAAATTATCAAATGCTTACATATATAATCAAAAATATTATTTCAAAAACTCATTTATTTTAGTACGAGATATAGGTCAAGAAGTTATTCTTGGAACTTCTCTCACTGCTGAAATTTATCTATTTAAAGTAGATCAATTTGGTGTGCATACAGAAATTATGGGAACAATAATATTATTCAAATTTATTACCCCTATTTATCAAAAAAATTTATCTTTATTACAAAATTCCTTAATATCAAGACAAATCAATGTAATTTAATGTAACAATCCAAAATATTGGTATAAATTAGAAAGGCTTGAAGTTATTAAATGACTCAATAACAATCAAAGGGAATTGCAAGAAATAAATCAACGATTAGAGGAAATAAGCATTATGTTAAGCAATCATATTACATCAATTTCACCTCCAAATTTCAATGGATTTTATACAAAATGGTTAAATGGCATTATTAATTAACATGCCAACATCATGATTTGGAAAAAAGCATAGAATACTGAAAAACTAATCTTAGAACACTCAATGCATGCATAGCCAAATATCAAATCATATAGCCTAAACCTATTCAATGCGGAGTAAAATATTTTCAAAAATTATTTTAGCAAAAGTTTTACAAAATTCTTTCACAACATCTTCACTATAAGTTTTACCTTTTCTGACAACAACTACATTTTATTTTCAGCCATCAACATGAACCAAGATAATAGGAAAGAAAGAAAGATTCAAACTCCTGAGAAATATGCCATGAAAGTTAATACTCAAACCTATCCTCAATATTTAATCCCTATTACCAACCAATTCCAAGCCCTACCTTCTCAAGATTTTCCTCCATTAACCTATGCTCAAGCCTTAACTAAGCACCCTTCATCTTCTACTCAAACATCTTCTCTAGACCTATCCAAATATTTCACCAAACAAGTACGAGATCATGTCGCTCATACCAAATATAGAGAGCCTCAATCTCTTCTTGAAATCAATAAATTTGTCAAAGCTACTTTCCTTCCAGATTGCTACTATATTCCAGACTCCTCTTTAAAAACTTGACAGTTTTATGAACTTATCCTTGTTGACTCAAAATCTGCAGAAATTGAACATATTCTAGACAAACATAATCAAAATTTTATAGCCTATTCTAAATGCCAAATCCTTAAAGTTCTTATAGGAAAAGACTTGTCTACTACATATACCACTAAGTCCTTTTCTGTTCCATTCAACCCTTCAGGCTATCACTACATTGATTATCAAAATGCTTGGTATGAAACAATTCTCTATCAACCTTTCAATCATTCCTGGTTCATCAATTTTGATCCAAGAACTGAATTCACATTTCTATTATGGTTTTATGAGTGGTGGACTGTCTATGGAAGTCTTCAAAACATATGGCCAGAAGAAGTTAAAAAATCATTACAATTTTATTCTAAATTCATTACAACTTCTCCAGATCTCACAGAAATCCTATTCCACAAGAAATTTGGTAGTCCATAAATTTTTTGTTGGTATTTCAATATTATGCAATATTATCCAGTACTAGCATCATTATCTCTCGTCTGCGAATACAAAATCAAATGGTGGGAAAAATTTGCAATTGACAAATTTTTGCTCCTTAGATGTTGTCCAAGCAAAGATGTTGCGTACAACACAACAAGTTATTCCAGCGACATCGACAGTTCCCCAGAACAAAGAAGAAGGCACTTCTAAAAATAAAGGCAAAGCTGCCTCTTCAAATGAGCTTGACGAGCTCCAGTTACTCAAAAAGGAGATAAAATTACTCAAAAAACAAAAATAGTTGTTATTAATCTCCAAAGCCAATTCATCAGATTCATCCTCATCCTCAGTTCATTTAGGTTATAACCCATTTAGTGGTCCCTGTGCTTAAGATCCATATGAATTCTGCGTAAATTAACTACTCATAATGTTTATTCAAGATCCTTAGCATTGTAGTAGGCAGGCACTTACATGGCAAATTAACACTCTCACTCCTGTAATCCACTATCCTCTCAAACTCCCACAAAGCTTTCTCCATCGCCCTTATACTCAATTGCCAAGTGCTTCAGTTCAATCCTTGTACCAAGTTTTATTAATTCAAATACAAGTAAGTTTTTATTCATTTGTTTTGTTCATTTCAATTCCATTATTTTTAATTTCGTTTTGATTATCATTTCAAAATTGTACCTTGCATAAAATCAATTTGCTGAGGTTTTTTTTTTGAATAAATATTATGAGTAGTTAATCTACTCAGAATTCATATGGATCTTGAGCACAAGGACCACCAAATGGGTCATAACTTGAATGAACTGAGGATGAGAATGAATCTGATGAACTGGCTTTGGAGATTAATAATAACTATTTTTGTTTTTTGAGTAATTTAATCTCCTTTGTTGAGTAACTGGAGTTCGTCAACCTCATTTGAGGAGGTAGCTTTGCCTTTATTTTTGGAAGTGCCTTCTTCTTTGTTTTGGGGAGTTGTCAGTGTTTGCTGGAATAACTTGCTGTGTTGTATGCAACATCTTTGCTTGGACAACGTCTAAGAAGCAAAATTTGTCAATTGCAAATTTTTTCCACCATTTGATTTTGTATTCGTGCATGAGAGATAATGATGTCGGTGGTGGATAATATTGCATAATATTGAACGACCAACAAAAAATTTATGAAATATCAAATTTCTTGTGGAATAGGATTTCTGTGAGATCTAGAGAATTTATAGTGAATTTAGAATAAAATTGGAATGATTTTTTGACTTCTTCTGGCCATATGTTTTGAAGACTTCCATAGACAGTCCACCACTCATAAAACCATAATAGAAATGTGAATTCAGTTCTTGTATCAAAATTGATGAACCAGGAATGACTGAAAGGTCGATAGAGAAATGTTTTATACCAAGCATTTTGATAATCAATGTAGTGATAGCCTGAAGGGTTGAATGGAACAGAAAAGGACTTGGGGGTATATGTAGTTGACCAGTCTTTTCCTGTAAGAATTTTGAGAATTCAGCATTCGGAATAGCTATAAAATTCTGATTATGTTTGTCTAAAATATGTTCTATTTCTGCAGATTTTGACTTAACAAAGATAAGTTCATAAAACTGTCGAGTTTTTAATGGGGAGTCTTGAATATAGTAGCAATCTAGAAGGAAAGTAGCTTTGACAAACTTATTGAGTTTAAGAAGAGATGGAGGCTCTGTATATTTGGTATAAGCGACATGATCTCGTATTTGCTTGGAATTCAATATATGAATGGAATATTGATGGTCGTAGTGACCACACAAAATATTTGTAACACTCTAAAGAATGTTAATTGCTTATACACCTTATTCTACTAAACGTGCAACAGATTTACAAGTTTTTGATTTGTTAACCCCTGGATTCACTGGTATACTCAAAAATTGGTGGGAGAATTATATTCAAGAGGATGAACGTAACAAAATCAGAACTCACACAAATTGTCAAGGACAACCTAACAATATAAAAACATTAATTTACACAATTGTTACTAATTTTCTGGGAAGTCTTAAAGATATTAATGCCGCAACAGATATTCTTTTAACAAATTTAAGATGTTTAACCCTCGAAGATTACAATTGGTATAAAGATACATTTTTAACATATTTATTAAAAAGAGAAGACTGTCGTCATCCTTATTGGAAAGAAAAATTTATTTCAGGTTACCATCTTTATTTTCTCAAAGAATATTTAATAAATTAAGTGAAGTCATCAGTAAAGGTCCAATTCCATTTAAACAAATTACATTTAGTCAATTATTAAGTTTTATCAGAAAAGAAGGAATTTCATTCTGTAATGAGTTAAAATTGCAAGCAAGATATTCAACAGATAAAGCTGCTAAACGAAAAGAATTAGGTTCTTTTTGTGAAGCATTTTATCTTCCAAAGTTAGAAACGAAGGAAAACTCAAATTAATAAGAAGAAACAACATAATAAACGAAATCATAATTACAAAAAATCAAGTCCTAAAAGGACTACTACAAATAGAAAATCAATAATACAAATACTTGTTATAAATGTGGCAAACTAGGTCATTATGCAAAAAATTGTAAAGTTAAAAAGAAACTAAATGAAATATGTGCAGAACATCTAGATATTCAAGATAAGTTAATTTCATTATTTGAACTCAAAGATTCTCCTAGTCAATCAGAAAATTCATCATCCTCCTCAGATAATGAAGACAATAATATTAATGAATTAGAAAGTCATTCAAGTGAATATTCATCAAGTAATGGGTCCTTAAGAATATGCTACAAGTGTATTAATGTCAAAACTGCTAATAGCAGTGAAAAAGAATTTTTATTGGATTTAATTGATCAAATCCAACATACAGAATTAAGAAAAAATTACTTACAAAAACTCAAAAGTATATTAATAATAGAATATTCTTTAGAACCTTCTTATAAGGTAAGTATCAATAAAATATTTGAAATAAGTGGGATTCTAAATATTTTAAAGGTAGTTAATATTCAACACCCAAAAATAGAAATTAATAATTTAAAAGAACAAATTAAAAATTTACAAAAAGATTTGTGTTCATTACAAACAACAGATTTTGAATTAGAAACAAGACTATCATTAATAAAAAAACAAACCTTCTTCTTCAAATATTCAATCAGAAGATAATCCTACGGATCAACAATTTGTTTCAATTATTAATTAAATAAATTTTCAAAAATGGGATATTCATATTACTCCTAAAATTAAAGATAGTTTTGAATTAAATACTATTGCACTATTAGATAGTGGTGTGGATCAAAATTGTATAAGAGAAGGACTAATTCCCTCCGTATATTATGAAAAAACGAAAGAACGTCTTTATAGCGCTAATGGTATGTCGTTACCAATTAAATATAAATTATCAAATGAATATATATATATAATCAAGGATATTGTTTCAAAAACTCATTTATTTTAGTACAAGATATGGATCAAGAAGTTATTCTTTAAACTCCTTTTGTTACTCAAATTTATCCATTTAAAGAAGATAAATTTGGTGTGTATACAAAAATTATGGGAACAACAATATTATTCAAATTTATTACCCCTATTTATTAAAAAGATTTATCTTTATTACAAAATTTCTCAATATCAAGACAAATCAATGTAATTGAATGTAGCAATCTGAAATATTGGTATAAATTAGAAAGGCTTGAAGTCATTAAACGAATCAATAATGATCAAAGGGAATTGCAAGAAATAAATCAACGATTAGAGGAAATAAGTGTAACGCCCCCTAATTAAGCATGTTTCACGTTTTGCATTATTCTGATTCCCTCAACTACAACTGATAAATCCAATGATCAGGGTATTACCGTCATCCCAAAAGGACAAGGCTTGCTATAAGTGTAGTAGAGATAACATAGTTAGGCATAACTTCAACCATATGCATTCACTAATTAACCAACATAAGGTTTATATATTACAGTAAAGCAATTCACCACAAAGCTTGCACCTCTATATACTAAAGATTACAAAATACGGCTCCAAAGTATGCAAGGTCTATATCACTGTTTATTCATCCAAGTTTCTCGTACTTACTTATTCTCTTTGATTGACTCGCTAGCATGCTTTTCAGATGACTTGCTAGCATGAGGGCAATTCACTGAGCATTTGCCTAAAACAAAACATGAAAACATTTCAAACTGTGAGTTGAAGCCTAGTACATGCATTCCTGTATTGTTAAATGATCAGTGAATAAATTAGTTGGGCGTCCGCTTTGCAATTTATTTTAAGTCAAAATAGTGATGAGATGAATGTAAATTGCAATTGCTATTTATTATCTGATAGTGAACCCCCTTGATACCGTTACGATCTATGGATAGGGGTACACCTACCAAGCCGATCGGGGGGCTTGGCCTGAAGTCGCCTAGGTAACTGAAGGGCAACGCCCTGTAACTAATAGCTGATGGGGTCACTAATTATGTGACAAATCACTAATTAAACTGATTCGTTGATATACTTACCAAAACATTATAATTTTGATAAATGCGTGCTGATTTCTAAAGATACAAGCAATGAACGTACCTGAAATCATTAAAATGCAATCTCACTTGATAATACTTATGCACAATGTGAAACGATAGGCTAGGCCTCGATTTCTATTTAAGAAATATAATTATAGGTATAGGTAATTAGTAAACAACATTGACTTTCATAATTTGAAATCTAAATGAATTAGGGTAATTTAACTCAAAGTGAAATAATGTTGGAGTAAAACTGATCAAGGTAGAGTAATTGAGATCACAAAAGAAAGACTTTGATGGTTATAATTGATCATGGATTTTTGATATTTCTAAGATGGGTAACAAATGTTTGAGGACATTTAGACTGTTGGTAGGTTCATAATAACTTTAAACACATCCGTTTGGACCAAAATACTGATCTTGAGTTATCAATCTCTCCCCTTCTTCTATTTCATTGCACATACCATACAATCAAAGTTGTTACTGATTGGAGGTCTACATTAGGGAATTCATAACTTTCACCCCCGACCTCTGATTGAGCTATAAAATCCAAATATGAAAAGATTAAGAAGTCCCGCAACACTTTCATTTACAGTACAAAAGCCAGCTACCACAACACGGTTCCTAAATTGGGCTTAATCACAACTGTGCACAGCTCAGGTCTATCCTGCGCAATCTTAGAAAAATAGCCAGCACTTTTTCCACAGAACTCAAAAAGAGGTGATTTAAAAGGAATTTGAAAGATAACGCATTGGTCTACCTACCCACAAAAAATCACAATTTTTTAGCTGCTTAAACAGTACCAGTTTGCTCATGAACAGACTCCTATTTTTAGTCTGTCCACAGCCTACTGTCCATGCTTTCATCTCTTGTTTTCTGCATGGTTTCCCTCTAAAACTAGTTCTTAAGACCAGTATACCATACTTGATTCTTCTCATCACCTTACATAACCATTTTACCTCAAAATATTCCATAATTATCTTTACATATGTCCTTCAATTCCTTTCTTTACAGAATCACTCCAAACACACCGATAATCACCTTTGCTTACATGAATAAGCAAATGAACCACTTTTAAATCAATTGGGGAAATTTTTATAATTCACCCCTTTATGCAAAGATCACACCAAATCATTTTTTTTAAGTCAAAGAATACATCAAAGATTCATTTTGCATCAAAATCTAATCAAACAAAATGCTTGATGCCAAAATATTCCAAAACATGCATTACTTGCCAAAACCCTAGCTTGTAACCAGCTTACTTCCTCTTCATCTCATCCAAAACCACCAAAAACACCTCATAAACATTATTAGAGACTAAAACCACTAAATCAAACACAAACAATCTAAGAAAAATATACTTCCAATCTTAAGCTTGCATGATCATGAATAACCCTAAACCTTAGCATGCTCCAAACTTAATCAACAATTAAAAACATCAAAATAACTCTTATTTCCATCCAAAGAACATGATCCAAACTCAAATCACATAGACAAAAATAAAAATGAAAAAGATCCAAAGATACAAAGTTAGGTTTACTTGCTTGAGCTTGAAAAAGAGAAAGAAAGAAGAGAGATGTGTGTGGGTGTGTTTTGCTTAGTTAGAAATGAATCAAAATCACTTGGCTAGCTTTTAACCTCTCGTAAAGTAGCTTTTTGCTAATTAAAGTTTAGTAAAAATGATGGTGATTAATGCAATTTAATTATACCAAAATTTTTGGGCCACAATTTGAGCCCAAAATGAATTGGGCCAAAATCTGGGCCCAAATAAATTGGGCCAAACTAAATGAATTTGGGTTCAAATTTTGCATGGTTAAAATTAAATCTTGGTGAGATTATGAAAAATAATTTATCACTGAATCATATTTATGGGGGCGTAATATTGATTCATCCGAAATTATTACGTAAATGAAACTCGAATTGCAAAGTGGGGCTCGAAATAAATTCTCTCAACCGAGATAATTAAATGAGATAAATAAATGTGAAAAATTAATAACATGGCTTAATTAAATGAATAAATATGATTTAAGGTCGGGCCATTACAGGCTTCCCCCCTTAAAGAGTTTCATCCTCGAAGCTTATGAACTTTGCCAAAACATGCAAGTTTATCTTAAATAGATGTGGATACTTGGCTTGCATCTCATCCTCGGTTTCCCTAACTGGATTATGAGGAGGTATGATTTGCCAATGTACATTGATTAAAGGTATCCGCTTGATGCATAGCTGCTTATTCCTGTCATCTAATATATGAACTGCGTGCTCTTTAAATGCGAGATCCTCAGTGACCGCAACAGGTCTAGTTAAGAGAGCATGGTCAGGATATGAAATGTATTGCCTGAGTTCTGAGGTAAGGAACACGTTATGCACGTGTTTGACTTATATAGGTAGACCTAGTCAACAAGGTATAGGATTAATGGTGTCTGCATATTGTGTAACTGCTTAATCACATGTTTCAGCAGCAGATCTGGATACTTCTCACACACTAGCTTCAATGAACTCAATTACTTAGGTTCAAAACTAATATTCCCTTCAAAAGAAAAGAACCTTGTTACTAGTGAGGAGGTGCTCCCTACTAGTTCATCACCTTATCCATTAATGGAAACTGTTGTGCACCCTGATAAGTACTCTGATACTATTACGAGTTATAAAACATGTTAAACACGTGTTCAGGTTCAACAGGCAGGTGCAGTCAACAAGTGACAGGATTTAACCTTTCAATAAATTAGAAGGCCCAATGTAACTAGTCCCTAATTATCCTTGGACAGTCGATCTCTTACTACCTTTGACTAGAAAAGCCTTTTGAAATACTCTATAACCCATCTAAGACTTTGGTTGTTTCCTTGTTTTGCCAGCACAACTCTTTTGTCGACCTTGTATCACCTCAACATGTACTTGAATTTTTCTCTCTTAAGGCTTGCTTGGATTAGCTCTAACCTTATACTCAATGTTTCTTCTAGCTCACTCCAGTATAATTAGACAGTGCTTGAGACTATGCCCTTAGGAAAAAGTCCTCATCTGATATTCTTAATGCATCACATGATCTCCCCTTATCAGACTATTGAGGGATCTGCTCCTGGTCGATAATGGGTGATGAAATGACTACGATTAGGGATGAGAGTGATGGAATTATTAGCCAAGCGAATCATTGCATATAAAAGAAATGAACAATGAGACTAGAAAAGGCTAATAAAGGAGAGGTTATCATGGGGTGCTTAGAATAAAGATAACCATGAGTGTATCCAAAATTCTGAACCATAATACCACAAGAATCATGGTTTATAAATATTGATTATAGAGGATCCAATACATAGTTATCTAAGAAGATAGATGGCCAAGTTACCTTTGAGTTTAGTTGATGATTTAAAAACAAGATGGCCAGCAACAGAGTTCTAATAGGATGACTTTCTAGATACCATTGTTAGGATAAATGCAATCAAGAGAGTGGCCAAACAAAATACAATAAATAGAGAAATAGATTGGATAAACAAGGTACAATGGATAAATAAATAGCTTAAACAAGCAAGGTCTAATGAATAGATAAATGGATTGAATAGGCAGTAGTGGAAACATGCCTTTGCTCATATGGAGCCAAGTCAAATACAACAATAAGATTAAATAAGGATTACTGAAGTTTACTCATGAAGATATAAAATATAGGTGTGAAAATTACAAGTGCAATAAGTAGATCAATAGATTGGGCCAATAAAGTTTAATGGATAGATTAATAGATTGGACGAGCAAAGTACCAATGGATAAGTAAATAGATTGAACAAGTGACATTAGAAACGTGCCTTTGGTCATATGAAACCAATTCAAGTCCAGCAATAAGATTGAACAGAAAAGCTGGAGTTTACTTATGAGCATGTAAGATATATGTGTGGGAGTTGAAGCTCAAAATAAGAAGAGTAAGAGGATTATAACAGTCACCCACATCAATGAGAGATGGATCACCTTATGAATTCAGAGCAAGTCATACGAGCGTATCATTACGCATAAATGGAGTATAACGCATACGCGTGAATGCGCTTTCAACACCAAATGAATGAGATATAGGTTTTCAACAATGAATAAACGAGATATAAGATACATGTGTGAGTATGCTGCCAGGAGAACGAATAAAAGATGATAACAGTCAATAGTATCAGAATATTGATAACCATTCAGAATTGAACAAAAAACGGTATTCTAGACTTAACAATGAGTTTGCAAGAACATGAGAGGTCATGCTAAAAAAAAAAAAGTGCATCTCTTTTCGGGGCTTGGAATGGAGAGAGAAATTAAGCAATACTAGATAGAACAGATCTTTCAGTAAAGCAAACAACCATTACAAGAAATACTATATGAAAAAGTATTCTTGCAAAAGATAAGTGATACTTGGTATGGTTTAGATGTTAGATGAGGCCCTTAAAACAAATGGTCTAGACAAAGAACTACTATAGAACAAGTGAGTGCTATGAGCCACGAAATGATACCCTGAACAATCCAAGGGCTAGGACAAAGGTAAGTCAATGACTAAACACAATAGGAGCATTGCCAAAGTAAGGGCTTAGTGACAAAAACAGATGTTCCCTTTGCATGACAACTTATCACACTAAATACAACCCATATAATATTGAGTAACATACCATAAGCTACTAAACTATCATTAACAGACATAAAAAGTCATTGTAATGTCCCCCACATATTGATTAAACCCAAAGATATAGCCCTACAAGGCATTTTCCCTATCTAGAGGGGTACATGTACCTTGACAGTGTAATAATCTCTTAGGAAGGTGCAAAAGGCAGCCCCACATTGGGTTTTAAACATCACTATATTCGACATCAAATATGCTAATGTGCCTCAATGAAACCCTTAAATCCTGAGACAAAACGAACAGAGTTTCGCCTACAATTGACCAAATCCAGGCTTCAAGCCTTATAATAGATATTTCAAATGGAAAGAAATATTTCAATAGCTCAACGGCCACACATCGGAGTTCAAAACTCAATGGTCTACACACCCGGAGTACACAATTACAAGGTTTGAACAAATGAGAGAAATGAACATATAATACAACTCCTAAATAAATGAAAACATGCACCCATACCTATTAACTTATAGCCAATGGCACATTCAACTAGTCCAGCATAGCTCATAAACAACTTATAGCTTACAATGACCCTTAAATCTTTAGCTCTGTTAAACTCTGTTGAGGTCATAAGACAGGAGGCTTTACAAACAATAAGTGAATAGGAACAAAGAGTTAGAGTATGCAACAGTGAAATATAAACACAATAATGGCTGAACTGTAAGCAGAGAGGATCAAATATTCTTGGAAGAATCGCAAATTACACAGGCATGCACACTGGGGATCATTATAGGCTGCATTATATAACCAGCAAGGTAAATGATCATGATTGTTTGGGTTTGAATTGCTTATAAGAAAATTTACCCAAGTGTTGGGCTAAACTGGAACCTCATGTGATCCACTCGTTCTGCAACTCTGTTGCCACATCATGAGTTGAGCTAAACTAGCACCTTTCTGAGCAATCTAATCCTATATTCTCTATAAATGGTCTCTATATCACTGTCCCTTATGGAGAATGATATAGGGGAAGCTGGCAAGTGAACATGATTCAGGATATAAGATTCAAGTAATAAAAGATATGGCCTGCCATACTTGTCCGATTCTCTACCTCACCTAATGCTGGGTCATTGAATAACTCACAACTAAAGTACGTACTATATCTCTAAAAATCCCTTAAGAGTATGATGTGCATACTAGCAAAGTGAACGTAATAGGTGTACATATATATCACCTCTTTAGGTCCTTTCCCTTACATCCTACATACTCCCATGAAAACTCTTGTTAAGATGAATACTCTAGAAGTTGCTTCCATTGCTCTTAATACTGGAATAATTCTACCACCTTAGTACCACCTTGTTCCTTGGTAATGCTGCTATGCTCTCTACATTGGTTCCATGTAATCATTGATATACTTGCTAAAATGTAATAACATGGAGTCTCCCACTCTTATTAGCTTGATAACCTATGCCCAAGTGCTCATACATATTCACTATGGGAAAGTCTAGTTCACATAACTCCATGTCCTGATGTGGCCCTCATCAAACCCTTTCTTTGTTCGATGAAGGTAC
>JAKOGI010002564.1:32500-97500 GCA_029747015.1 Carnegiea gigantea
CTAAATACTAAATTCCGAGGTCATGTTGAGTCTATGTGTCCTAGAAGTTTATTAGGATGATCGTCGAGAACTCAAGATGTGGTTTGAGATTTTTTTTTTTTTTTTTGAAAAGTTAGCTTGGGGCACTTATGAGTTTAAACAAGTTAGAGGGGCCTTAGGATACCCTACTCATGGTCAGTATGTTTTTCCTGCTAATCCTCACCGCTAGAATCACTTTATAGATTCATACGACCACCAATATTACTCTTGTATGCCCCATGTTTTGTGTGATTATTATGAGTGCAGTAACCCGACCCTAAATCATATTTATTTATTTAATTAACCCATGTTATTAATTTTTTGCATTTACTTATTTCATTTAATCATCACGGTTGGGAGAATTCATTTTGGACCCCACTTTGCAATTCGAATTTCATTTACATAAGAATTTCGAGTGAATCGTTATTTGGCCCTCATAAATATGTTTCGAAGGATTAAATTACTTCTCATAACGCTTTCAAAATGATAATAACAATAAAAATAAAATAATTTTGAGCGGTGAATTATTTAAATCGCGTGAGGTGAATTTTCAGACCCAAGCTCATTTGGGTCGGATTTTGGCCCAGCAAGCATTACTCCAACTCATTCGACTAATCACCATGAGTTTTGTCAAATTTTCATTGGTTTAAATTTGCTTTTGCTAGGGGAAAATTCAGCCAAGTAAACTTTCCATTCATTTCTAAGCAAGTAAACACACACACACCCCCATCCATCTCCCTCATTTCTCTCTCTACTCCATGGTTTTCTTCCCCCCAGTTGCAGCCTCTGTTTTGGTGGCTTTTTGGCTAGTTTTCGGCCAGCCTTGGCTACCTACTGCTCCCCCCGACATCCTAGTACCACTAACCACCATCGTCCATCCTCAAAACCACCAAACATCACTCCCGTCTCTCCCTTATTAAGCTCCAAATAAGTGATCTCAACTTGGATTCTTTTCATTTTGATTTTTGTTTTTGTGATTTGGGTTTTGATCATGTTCTTTGGAAGGAAACAAGAGTTATTTTAACGTTTTAAATTGTGGATTGAGCATGAAGCATGCTAGGGCTTAGGGGTTTGCCATGATCATATTAGCCTAAGTCAAGTGATGGATTTGGATTGTTTTATATATAATTTTGTAATCTTTAGTCTTATTGATGATTATGATGGTGTTTTTGGTGATTTGGAATGAGTTGAAGGTGAGTTCAAATTGGCCATAAACTAGGTTCAAATGATATTGCAAGGTTTAGCTCTCCTTTAATGGCAAGCATGTTATTTGTATATATTTGATTGAGAAATGAATCTTTGATGTATATGATTATGAAGTGAAATTCAATATTATGGCTTAGTATGGTGATGGGAAGGACCAAATCTTTGTTAAATGATTTCAAGGAGTGATTTTAGATGAGGATTTATGTGAAAAGAAAGGAGAAAGCAGTGACAGTGTGGCTGTGAACTGACAGAAAATAGGGGACACTTTGCCAATAAATTGGTAATGATCAGCCTAGCTAAAAATTATGATTTTTGGTGTGTAGATGGGTTATTGCGTTAACTTTCAAATGCCTTTTGAATCACCTTAATCTGAGTTCCGTGGAAAAAGTTATGGCAATTTTGCTACAATTGTATAGGTTCAACCAAAACTGACACACTTGTGTTCTAGTCCCATTTTGGGAACCTTATTATGGGAATCATGTTTTGTGTTATAAATAAAAGTTTTTTGGGACTTCTTTATCTTTTTATATTGGGGTTTTAGGTCTCCATTTGAGGTCAAGGGTGGAAGTTATGAATTTTTGAAGTGAACTAACCTGCTTTGGTGCAAATTGGGCTGTTATTATAATTTCCTATAAGATTTCATGCATTTTGGTTGAGTATTTTGAGTTTGATGATTTTTGGAAGTATTTTCAGTAATTTTGTAAAGAGCAATAATAAATATTGAGTGAGATTGATTATGTACTCATTTTGTGTATTTTGGGCCAAGTAAGGTCATTTAAGGAGAAAATGAATATTCATGGACTTTCATAGAGCTTTTACCTTGATTAATGAGAAAGAAGAAGACAAGTATACAATTTAAAAGCTCGTTTATGAACTTTAAATTAATTATGAATTTTATAAAGAAGATACCAAGTTTAGTGAGCTTAATAGCTTCTGTTGAGTTCAATGCCTCATTGAGGTAGAATTCTATATCTACTGGGTTTATGAATGAAATATGGAAAGTTGGGAGAAGTTTTGACTCAGAAATCATATTTATCAGACCAAGTTATTGCAGTTTATGCTATTTTGAACCAAGATATGTCTCTCTTCACCTCAAACCTTTATTACTTACTCAATTCAGAATGTATCAAGTGTATTCATCAAGCCAATCTATTGTACTCACTATTATCTTAAACCAAGCTATACATCAGCGAGCCTTAAACCCGTATCAACAACCTATCTCAGAAAAGCCCACAATCGCTCTTCAATTGTCACCGTCAGGGCCTTTTCCTTTGTAATCTCATTTATCTCATTGTGGTCTATTTTACTTTCATTTACTTTATATCGGATTTAATTACTTTATTAATTCAGTTTTAAAGTTATATTGAAATACCCAAGTTATGTATACCATTTAATTACTCAATGTCGATTATACATACTTACTCAATTATGTGAGTAAAGATCATTTACTGACTACACATACCTACGATGACATTTATGAAACAGAATCGAGGCATGGTTGTCGTTCCCTGTTATGCATAAGTGTTATCAAGTCAGAACATATTTATGAAGTCAGATGCCATTTATGAAACAAATCACATTTATCAAGTCAGATAATTTTTTAAAGACTCAAGGTACGTCCATTGCCTGCATCTTCAAAAAGCATAACATATTTATCAAGTTACAACTCTTAATGAGTTTATCAATGAATAAGCTTATACAGTGATTTACAATTTAACTTGTGATCCCATCAGTTATCATCTATAAGGCGTCAGCCCATCATTTACCTGCGCAGCTTCAGGCCAATTCTTGATCGGATTGGCGAGTGTACACCTATGTATAGATCACACATCCAAATAATAATGAGCAATTCTATTTCATATTACTTTTATTTTCATTGTTATTGTGAACTAAATAAATTGCAAAGGCGGGTACCTATCAACAGTGTTTCTACGCTCATTTTACAATACAGGAATGCATGTACTGAGTTTTAGCTTATATTTTCTAATTTTTTTCATGTTTTTCATTTTAGGTGATGAAGTATCACATGTTTCTCCATTTAGCAAGTCCTTTTGGAAGTCATCAGATGCTCATAGCGGATTCAACATAACATGGATGTTGGCATCGACCTCAGGGTCAAGTTGGGTCTATATTCAGTATACTTATGTAGTGTGGAGTGCGAGTTAGCATATGGTATGATTAAGTCGATTGCATTGATGTTGAACTATTATGGACTTTGGTCTTGGAGTGTTTCAGTTTAATAGATATTGTGATTTGAACATGAGTTGCAAGATTAAATGGTTCAGTGAGCCTTGTCCTTGTCAGAACGGTGGTAGAGCCTTCTATCATTAAGTCTTCCGCTGCAGTTTTTCATAAATTATGTCATTAACATTTTGGGGTGCTACAGTGATAATACTTATAATTATCCTTATCGTGATTATGTGGATGCCACATGTGCAAGTCTAGGAAAGATAATAAATAAAATGATTGATAAAATGGTAGAGATTATGAAAGAGAGAATCACTGAATAGTTTAATCAGAATAGTGATGATTATAGTGAGCCTGACTCTAGTTTAGAACCTCTTAAACCTGAAGTTAGTCTTTTTGATGATTTGAGCCATCTTATCTTGCTAGGCCTGATTTACATGATGATACTTCTTTTCCTAGCCAATAAAAAGAGAGCGATTACTCTGTGTCGCTATCTCATAACCTTGAAGCTAAATTTAGCTCACCTAAAGATGTTGCTAAGGATGTCCTAATTTCTATCAACCCACCTGCCCCTTTTAATGAATCTTTTGAGTTTGAGGGTGAAAACTTTGAGAATGCTAGTGAGTTACATATGAAAATCACAACAAGATGAGCATCATGATATAAATGAATTAGAAGATATTTGTTTACAGGAGTCATGTGAGGGGGTGGTTGAGCCCATTAATTTAGAATTTGATGATGATATTCTTTGTATGGAATATGAATATTTTTCATGTGGATTAGATGAAAATAAAGGTCTGGACATGGGTTTTTGTGTTCAATATAAATCCTTTTCTTTTAACCCATCATTAGTGACCTTATCTTCGAGAAATCCAAGTCCGAATTTTTAGAGTCCAAGAACTTTATGCCTATTACTATTAATTTGGATCAGACTCTTGAGCATATTGAATTAAAGGACTTATGGACTTAGGACCCACTATTTTACCTAGACTGCTCGTTCATTATGATCAAACTTCTCGGTCGATGACCCATTTGCTGGCTAAGTTTGAGTGTATCTGTTTGTTTGATATTTGGGGCCAACAATTTGATAAGTTGAAATGAGCCCTCAATTGTGTTGTGTTCATGTTATGGATATACTCTATTTGGCACCTACCCCATTATTTTTACTGTATTTACCTTACTAAGAGTTGTTCTTTTTCATTTGATTGGCTGCGACAATCGCTAATGGGTTTTGATTTAAGTAGCAATCTCTAGCTTAATATGGAGTGGTTGATGCTCCACAAGCCTCTATTTAAATGAATTTTCGAAGGTTATAGCTTAGTTGTAATTCTACACCCTACTTGGTATTATTGTTCTATCGCTTGTGTATATTGTGTCTTTATTTTATTATTTCTTTAGAAGCTCACTTTCCCATAATGCGGATATTGTGCGATCTTGGTGTGGGGAGGGAAGCACTGCTTTAAAATTTTTGAAAAAGAGAAAATAAAATGCGAAAAATTTTCGAAAACCCAAAAAGATTTTCTATTTTTCGGTGATTTTTGGGGAATTACACCATCTTTAGTAACTATGACCCCTTATGACCTATTATTGGTCTGTATATAAGTGTAGTGTGCACGGTAGGCTTTGGATCAAAGTGGTCACTCTATATGCTAGTTCTAACCCCATCATCTCATTATAATGTGGAGTTTAATCCTTATTTAGATATATCACCATTATCTTAGAATTTTAGGTGCCCATGGTTTGATTTTCTCCCACTTATCTTTTCATATAGCAAAAAGAAAAAGAGTTGAAAAAAATCAAAATAAAAAGTGAAAGATTGAGGAATGATAAGCATCCTTTGAGGCATGCGCTATTGGGTGCGACCGTTTAAGGCAATATTGCTACTGAGAAAGCTTGCTTCCCAAGTCAATGAGTCAATAAAGCAATCAAGTGGGATTAAATCGAATTGTTGTAGGCTTAACTCCTAGGGTGATGGTACACTTGGACATTGCATACTAGGATGGACTCACTATTTTGATGGTATGTGGGGTGAAAAATTGATGTATAGGTGTCATTTTTGGAGACTAAGGGTTTTGATATGTACTTTATGCTTGTGTATAATCTTATATTAGGGTTGTAGAAGTGATTTGTTGCTCAAGTGTATACAGTTTTCCCTTATTTATATATTTTGAAAAATTTAAAAAGATTTTCTACTTTCTTTCTGTTTTTCTTTTAAAGATTTGGTGATCAAACATTTTGCAAACCCTCACGAAACCATACTCGTCCACTAGGGGAGCCTAGGGGTTTACAGGGTTTGTTGCACGTGCTAAGTGGAACCGTAATTCCTATAAAAGTGAGTTAGGTGTCTTAGGTTCGGTCTTTCTTTTCTTTTATTTTACTCAAGGACGAGCAAAATCTTGGCATGGGGGTATTTGTTTAGGCACCAAAATTATCCTATTAAGCATTCCTAATCACTTAGTTTTTACTCTAATTAAGATTATTTTTAGTTTTTATTTGGTTTTTGTGATTTTGTAGGAAATAAAGATTTAATGAAATAATAGGCGTGAATACACATGATAAGAGATGGAAATCAAGATAATGCAAACCAAGCCAAACTAAGTGGGCCCGTTCATGCAACCCAATCCAATCGGAAGAAGAGCAAAGATTCATTTGCTTGACCTAAATCTCTGGGCCTGTTGGCTTGCCTCTCGTGACCCAGTGTGCATGATCCAATCTCTAGCCTAGCAAAAATCAGGTTCGACACCAGCATCAGGATATCAACAAAACTCCAGAACTAATTTAGGATTTTGGTAAGGAATTTTCCAAGTCTATTTTCAATTAGAACAGGAAATTAATTACAATTAGGAAAGCGAGAATATCAGCTTGGGCATTACAAATCTAGTGGAATTAGGAAAGTAAGAGGGGGTTGACACTAGTATAAATTGGGGTGGTTAGGGATGCTTGTAGTTCATCAATTTCTCTCCCTCTCTCTTATAGCATTAGTTTTATAGTTTAAGATATTATTACAATTGTAGGAATTCTTTCAAGTTAAATTTAATTTAAAATTCTTATTCTAGTTTCAATTTTTCTAGTTCTAGTTTTAGTTTAATTTTTCTAGTTCTAGTTTTAATTCAAAGTTTTCTACTTTTAGTTTCAATTCAAGTTTATTAGTTTCAATTTTAGTCTTCCCAAAAATTATTTTTCATTCAAAGTTTCAATCTTTATTACTCTTTTAAGCCGATAGTGGATATTGAAGTCTCGAGGTGATATCTCATTCAAGATTCGAATTTTCTACATCTGGTAAGGCTGAGTAGTCAAGGTAATTTCTTTCTTCTTTCTTATAGTTTTATTTTAATTTCATGATTTAGATTAGGGTTTTGAGGCCACTTGCAATTATTGAAAATTAGTTTTAGTTAGATTATTTTAGATTAGTTTAGTACTTTAATACTAGTAACTAAATTCAGCCCATCTCTATGGATGACCTGTAAAGTGCTACAACCATAGTTGTATACTTCCAATATACGTGAAGGAAAAATTAGAAGTCCCAATGATTGTAATTACCATCATAAAGGGCTCATGCAAAGAAAAGAATAGGACATTAGTTTTAGTCATTTGATCCCTTTCTCCCTTCTTTCGGATAAAATAAATTGAAATGCATAAGCTCATAAACACCCTTTAAACTTTATTTTTATAGTATAGGGGTAAACATATTGAGTTTCGACATACTGTTCAAATTGTTTTCATGTTTTCTATTTTTGGTTAGGTGTTTATCGATAATGAAAGGGAACTAAGCAAGAAGTGACTCTTGCTTTCAAGCAATGCTGGTGTCATGGGTCGTAAAGACTCACAGTGGCAACTCGTGATTTTTGTGTCTTAGTGATCTACTTATGTCATGCTAAGTTCAATTTGTGATGACAAATTATAATTGTCTTTAAAAAAGGGTGGCTATATGTTGTTGTCTCATTTTTAGAATTGATACATAGCAAAGATGTAAGTTATGATTGGAGTATTAAACTAAAGAGCTAGTTAAGATGTTTGATTCTTGTTTGGCCTTGTCCTTTCTATAGGACGGTGATAGCACTCGAGTCTTTATTTATTTTGCTGTGCTAATCACTAGGTATAAATTAGTTAGAACTAAACTAGTGGTTATGTGATTTGGAGCATTACAATGGTCGTATCAAAGCCAAGCTTTTAGGGTCGTTGTAAGCTATAGGAAATGAATCTAGGTTAAAGTCATTAAAGTGTTATGTGAGCTACTTATACTTTTTGCTCATGTGAAAATAATGTAGCACTGATTGTATCGTAAAAACTATGCAAAATGTGTTACGTTAATATATGTAAGATATATCTTTAAGTGTTAATGAATACATTGGAATGTTTCGGGTGAAAAGGTGATTATTGTGTTTGAATTGTGTAAACATACATGGAATGCTTTATGTAAGACAATATAATATATTGAATATTAAGTGCATTACAATTGCATATATTAATATATAGACTCTTTTGCAATTTGGGTTGGAAATATTTGGATCTTGAATGATTCTAATTCAGTGAATGAGATTTTATAATTAAGTAAAGGTTACTTGTTCATCGAAGTTTCTTACAACGAATGTAAATTTTTATGGGACAAGAGGTGATGTATATGTGGATGGAAAGTGAACCAAATCAAACTCAAATCAAACTTAAGCAAAATGAAAAGAGAGAAAGATGCGAAAGATGAAGAATATCACCAAACAGGATAGAGATGGATAGTGCAAGACTTTGAGTATGAGATAATCCTTCCGGAGCCACTCACACCTTGGTCTTGGGCTAATTCCCTTCACTCTTCTGAGGAATCACTCCAAAGAAAAGAAGGAGAACCTAGAACACCACTTGAATTAGCCAAATTCAAGATATAGAACTAGGAATTTTTGGGACACAAATGAGAATCACTCTCAAAGGTGCTTGAATTACTCTTGAAAATGCCTTAGAAATCTGATCTACAATGCTCACACCCCCCCCCTTTATATAGGCTCAGCAAAAGACAACAAAAGGACTCAAATAACTCCTAACAATTAAAACTAGTAAAATGAAAAGACTAAGATAAATGGAAAGACACATCATAAAAGGGGTGGGGGAGGTTACAAGGAATATTCTAGGATTTCTTAGCTGATTACACCAATCTAGAAGGCTCCAAAACGTGCACAATGTCAGCCACACAATCACATGTAACCGAAGACTCTTCATATTCCCAGAATTAATCCTTGCAGCTGCCTCAACTTCAACAGAGCATAACTTCCAGAATACTCGTCCAAAGCACGCGTTCTTGGGCTTGATAGAAAGCCCTGGAAGTCTAGTTTCCAGAATGGGCTCATGTACTCAATTTGAATAAGAGGTTTAAAAGTTATGGCCCAAATAATGCACCTATCTCAGACTGGACTGGATCAGCATAACGTATCTTTGAGTGATATTTTGCCCAATCAAATGATGTCCAAATTAAACAAACTTGGGCTTATTTGAAATATGAAATCTTAAGCTTCAAAAGCACATGGGCCCTCAAGTTGTGGGTCCACTTGAGCTTGTCCAAAAGTGGTCACACAAATCGGGTTCCGCAGGGATGAATTCGGCACCAAATTTCTAGCAAAGCTTAACCTCTTTTTGACCTCTCCATAGTGTCGCGAGACTTTGAACTCACTTAAGAAGACCAAATAGGCACATTTCCATGCATGATCTTCTTTGACCCTTTTCTTCTTTGAAATTGGAGTTGAATAAAAATGATGCATATGGAAATATGCATCATACTCCCCGGGTGGTTTTGAGTTTGTCCTCAAACTCAAAGGGTTGGCAAGCCTCTCAAGAAAGGGGGCGCGCTTACAATATGGGAGCTTTTGGGGAAGGAGGTCACAGGGCATCACCTCTAGAGAGATATAGAAGAGGGTGAGGGGAGGATGATAAAAAGGGTCATACCTGGTGAGGAGAAGGGGCGGAAGTGAGAAATCTTCTTTGGGGGCAAGGGTTTGGGAAGGATGAATGAGGGTTAAGGCTTGTCGGTCCTTTTGTGGCTTGGGGGTTTGGCACGATGGAATAAGGGCCAAGGTGATTTTCTTCTCATCCTTAATAAAGGAGTAGGTGTTGAGGCGCCCATGATGAATTACATGGCGATCAAACATCCATGGTCTACCCAACAATATATGGCCTGCATCCATAGGAAGAATGTCACACAATATCTCATCCTTATAGTGGTCTCCAATAGAAAGAGAAATGAGGCACTGATGAGAAATGTATATACCTTTGCCTTGATTTAGCCATTGGATGCTATAAGGCTCAGGATGGGGTGTAGTCTCAAGTTTGAGCTTGTCCACCATGGTTTTGGATGCAACATTTGTACAACTACCTCCATCGATGATGAGGGTACAAACTTTCCTTGAATAGTGCACCTTGTGTGGAAAATCGCCTCTCTTTGCTCCAAGCCTTCTTGAGTAGCAAATCAGCTCAATGCTCGCCTAATGACAAGCAACTCACCTTCATCGGGGCCTATGATAACCTCTTCTTCTTTTTCCTCCAAACTTTCCTCTTCTTCATGGTCATGCTCCTCAAAAGAAGCTTGGTACTCAGCAAGGGAAACAATCTTCTTGTTAGGACACTCAGATGCAAAATGTCCCATACCTTGACAACGGAAACAACGAACCTGGTCTTTTGGCCGTGAGGGCACTTTTGTGGGAGGTGGAGGGGTGATGGGAGGGACACTTTTGGCGGGTGAGGGGGTTTGAATTTGTGGGGGAAAGTAAGGTGATTCTTGAGAAAAAAGGACGGGAAGGAGTCTTGGAAAAGATGCTCTTTTCCTTAGATTTCTTTTGTTGCTCTACCTTATAGGCTAGAGAACTCAAGTCATCTAGGGATGAGTAAGGTTGCAACTCAATTACATGAGCAATGGACTCATCAAGACCGGTTAAGTATCTTACCAAGGTTTGTGAGTCCTCTTCTCTCAAATCACATTTGAGTAGGAGTTGTTCAAACTCCCGAGTGTATTCTTCCACACTCTTGAATCCTTGCTTGAGTCGATGGAGCTTGAGATAATTGTCTTGCACATAGTGAGAGGGAAGAAACTTGGCCTTAAGCTTTTCTTTCATTTTGGCCCACGTTCTAATTTTCCCTTTCCCATTTCTTGCTCTTTTCGCTCCAAGGTTAGCCCACCAGATTGAAGCATATTTGCGGAGTTTAAGGGCTACGAGTTTCACCTTCTTGTCCTCCGGAATGTCCTCATATTCAAAATCCTCTCAATGGTGTGCAACCAATCGAGAAATAAGTCCGGGTCAAGTTGGCCTTCAAATTCGGGGATGTCAATTCGGACACCACCAATATTGCCTCCTTGCTTTCGTCTCCTTAGGGCTTCTTCGTCACTAGAATTGGCTCGGGATTGAAAGACTTCTTCTTCCGATTCGACCACCGGTTCATGAGGATGAGAGGGAGTGGGGCTATGAACCCACCTTCGTTTTTCCTCCAAAAGTTGCCCAAGTTGAGTTCGAAGATAAGTGACTTGAGATTCTAACTCTTCCACACGTGCTTGGTCGCTTCTTGTGGACTTTGTAGACATGTTGGAGATGCTTTGAAGGAAGAATATGCAGCAGGGAAAGTGGCACGGGCGTGCAGTGAGGCACGGGGTGGCCGTGCTCCGCTTCGACTTTGAGATAATATTTTGGCTTTTTTTTGGGATGTATTTGGGTATGATGTGGGTCACTTAAAAGCCTTGGCTCTGATACCAATTGATGTATATGTGGGTGGAAAGTGAACCAAATCAAACTCAAATCAAACTTAAGCAAAATGAAAAGAGAGAAAGATGCAAAAGATGAAGAATATCACCAAACAGGATAGAGATGGATAGTGCAAGACTTTGAGTATGAGATAATCCTTCCGGAGCCACTCACACCTTGGTCTTGGGCTAATTCCCTTCACTCTTCTGAGGAATCACTCCAAAGAAAAGAAGGAGAACCTAGAACACCACTTGAATTAGCCAAATTCAAGATATAGAACTAGGAATTTTTGGGACACAAATGAGAATCACTCTCAAAGGTGCTTGAATTACTCTTGAAAATGCCTTAGAAATCTGATCTACAATGCTCACACGCCCCCCCTTTATATAGGCTCAGCAAAAGACAACAAAAGGACTCAAATAACTCCTAACAATTAAAACTAGTAAAATGAAAAGACTAAGATAAATGGAAAGACACATCATAACAGGGGTGGGGGAGGTTACAAGGAATATTCTAGGATTTCTTAGCTGATTACACCAATCTAGAAGGCTCCAAAAACGTGCACAATGTCAGCCACACAATCACATGTAACCGAAGACTCTTCATATTCCCAGAATTAATCCTTGTAGCTGCCTCAACTTCAACAGAGCATAACTTCCGGAATACTCGGCCAAATCACACGTTCTTGGGCTTGATAGAAATCCCTGGAAGTCTAGTTTCCAGAATAGGGTCATTTACTCAATTTGGATAAGCGGTTTAAAAGTTATGGCCCAAACAATGCACCTATCTCAGACTAGACTGGATCAGCATAACGTATCTTTGAGTGATATTTTGCCCAATCAAATGATGTCCAAATTAAACAAACTTGGGCTTATTTGAAAGATGAAATCTTAAGCTTCAAAAGCACATGGGCCCTCAAGTTGTGGGTCCACTTGAGCTTGTCCAAAAGTGGTCACAAAAATCGGGTTCTGCAGGGATGAATTCGGCACCAAATTTCTAGCAAAGCTTAACCTCTTTTTGACCTCTCCATAGTGTCGCGAGTCTTTGAACTCACTTAAGAAGACCAAATAGGCACATTTCCATGCATGATCTTCTTTGACCCTTTTCTTCTTTGGAATTGGACTTGAATAAAAATGATGCATATGGAAATATGCATCAAGAGGATCTATGGTTCATCTAAGAATAGTAATGTTAGAGAATATTATTGTCTTATGGGATATTGCTGAAAACAATTGTGTAGAGAAAAAATGTTTCAATGCTCATGTAAACAACAAGACTACAAAGACAAATTTTATGGAAATTAATAGTGAACCTAAGGTGGTTAAGAAGATTATAATTTTGTGGACATGAAGGGCTATCAACTAAAGAAAAACAAAAATGAGGGAGCATGAAAAAGGGGACAAGAAGGAGAAAAGTAGGGTTGATTATTTTAGAAGCAAACAAATTAGGATACTTTGATAGGACATACTCAATGTTACTTGGCGTATATGATGGTGCTAAATGAGGTATGAGATTTAAAGAGGCAAAAATGAAGGAGAAAAAGAATGAAAAGAGATATATCTTATTAGAGATAAATGGGTGCTAGATACATTGAGAAAAGAGAAGCATAATTTGAGCAAATACATAGCTACTTTTCTTAGATGCATTAAGTCGAAGGAGACGAGTCTATGATAAAAATGTTCGTGGATTATGCTACATATATCATGACTTTACATAGCCAAATGACATTCAAAAAGATACCAACACGATTCGACTGACTTTACATCATAAGGTAAGAATCTAAATATTTTGATAATGACTTATTGTATCCTATATTAGGCGACAACTTAATACTTCACTTAAAAGTATTACAAGAACTTATATGATTCATGGCAAGTTGACTTTATATGTAGAGACGTCATGTTACAAGAGGGGGGGAAGAGAAAAAGAAAAGAAGACGAAAAAGGGGCATTATTATGGTTTAGCCTTAGCTATTATATTATAGAGCCAAATGTGGTATGCATTGTCATTTCCAAAAAGATTAATATTAGATATCTTTATTTAAATGGATCGAATTTATATGATATCATTCACATGTATTTTCACATCAATAGAAAGATGAGCGTATGACCATGTTTAGCTAACCCATATTAAATTTTACTCATACAAACCATTAGGGCATAACCGTTCAACTCTTTTTTGAAACCCAATGATCCCCTTAATTATAATTGTTTCTAACTAAGCTCATACTACATACACCAACATATAATAATTTATAAATCCATATAAGTCATATTAATCCATCATTCATATTACTGCCTTTTGAAAGGGAATAACCTTGTTGAAAGCGTAGTAGTAGTGTTCCTGTAATGGCACTATAATTTGAAGGTTAAATTCTTTCCTTAAGGGGAAATAAGAAAGGGGGACAAAGCTTGAAAGTGAAGTTGTTCTTTATCTATTGCGATTCCAACTACTTTTCTTAAATTTTTCCATTGATCCTAATCAGATGCACTGTGTGTACTCCGCTTGGTCTATTTTGCATAATATTTATCCATGAGGACATTGATTTGCTTCATTATGCACCCTTATCTCCCTTAACTCTAACAATCTTTGCAACTTAATTCAATGACATTCATAATCTTATCCAGGTATTGGTTAAGCTAGACATGCTCTCTTGGGCCGTTTTATATCATCCTCGATATTACATTTTCTTCTTTACAAATCTTAACAATTACTTCAAAGCTAGTATGACTCTTGCTTATCACAACCTCGTAGTTCCTCAAGTAAATTTCTCCTAGTGTTGTAGGAAGTTTACTACCAAAGGAATTACCTCGTAGACCCTCAAGTCAATCATATTCATGCATCTCTTATCTCTCTTCCTTATTTCACTAACTATAAATGTAATTATTACTTCATTACTATGTTGACTTGTAATCCCACTGTGTTCTTATGAATCCTCAATCATAGGTTGTCAAAACCCCATGTTGTGTGAATTCTTGGCAAAAGCATCATTTAGGATCGTGTATATTTTTATTATTGTATCAAGCGTCATAGCTTTACTCTTTACGGGTAGGAATGCCGGTAAAGGCAAGGCTGCTTACAGCTGGATCTCGCTAGACCCCGCGAATACGGGAGCCACACTGGGAGGTGTTGTTGTTGTTGTTGTATCAAGCGTCATAACTTTCGTCCTTTCATATTTCATAAATAGTGTTGTTCAACTTGCCACTAATTCAATTCTCCATAGCTTTTCCTCGAGCACCACGTAAATCTGTTGGCTTTGTTAATTCTTTGGCTTCCAATTTAGTATAGGTTATGATGACTTTTATAAATTTATATTTGAGAATTAGCTTGCCAAAAGTCTTCCTATATAAAGTTATTTAAATTCAATAAATCTTATGCAAATACTTGCCCTTACTAATAGACAATTCCTATTGATTGCATTGTTTGAATTCTTTCTTGAGGAGGATGTCATAAAGTATATGTTTTCTTGTTTCTTGAGTCTTCAATTTAATAACTGTGGTCTTCTTTGTTGTAACTTATACGTGAGTATACCTACCTCTGTTTGCTTTCATATGTGAATTGACCATAACCTAGGTATTCTCTACTCAATCTATCTCACATCCAACCATTTCCTTAACATTCTATTAGTGCCACCTGATTTTAGTATTTTATATTTACATCCCCTTTTGTTTATCAAAAGTTTCAACTTTTATATTTTCTCAAAATCCCTTGTATGGGCCTCATGCAATTAGCCTCTCTACTTGATATGCCTATAAAGGTAAGGCTATCTACTACTGGATCATAGTAGATCTTGCAAAAATAGGACCCGTATTGAGAGGAGGAGTAATCATAATTGTTGTTATTCATTAACATTCCCCTTCTCCTCTGTCATTCTACTTAAAAAATGGAGTGCTTTATGACAGTATCATCATTAACAATTTTTGGATACTTTTCTATAATTTTATTCTTTAACCATGTAGTAGAGCACTAGTTGCGAATTTAAACTAGCTTGTTATTTATACTTCAACTATGTAGTAAAAAACTGCCTGAGAGTTTAAACTAACTCACTTGGTCAACACCATTCTGCCTGCACTATGATCTGACCAACCATCTTGTTTACATGCCTTGTATGCTATTTTATTCTAGCAAGCCATATGATACCACTCAAAATCTTTTCCTACAACTAATGAATTAATGTTCATATGAATTTATGTGGTGTTAAACCATAATATTTAGCAATCCTTGTTATAGTGAAAATACAGGTGTACTTCGTTGTTTTCGTATGTGATTCTGCTATCTTTATGATGGTATTAAGCTTATTAAGCATATCACTACCAAATGTTTCATACCAATTAATCTAATGTTCTTTACTCTCATATTTCGAAACAAAGTATGTTCAGTCTATTTCTAGAACTCTTTATGAGGAAACTTTGACTGTAAGAACAATATGAGCATGCAGATTGTTAGGTTCAAAGACCCAAATGTTATTGGAGCTCATTATAGACCACTTCTGATGTGCTTTCATAAGTTATAAAGGAGGGAGAAATTAAATGCAAAGACTAGTGTAAGAAATAAAATTATATGGATCTCACTTAATATATGAAGTTAGGTGTGAGCATTTGATATATAAGACAAAGTGCTTTAGTTGAAAACAAAATGAAATTCGATAATCCTTCAAGGGTATTCTAAGTCCTCAGTTCACCCTACGTATTTTGTGCTTTCAAATAGATTCTGTTATCCTAAACTTCAGCAATATAGTGACTGGGATGGAACAAAATATCAAGTTGAAAAGCCCTCGGTGACATGATGAAGGTGGGCTCGGTATATTGGTGAATTTTGCCATATGAAATTGAGAGTAGAAACTCAGTGAGATTATATAAAGAGGTGAACACAAAGTTCTATACTTGATGTCATGGCAAACTTCTCTAGTGCCATTCATTTAAAACTTCTTCCCATTTTATCTCAAACATAATAGTGCCACAATTCATCATGTCTCCATCTATAAAGGAGAGTACATACTAGACTAAAGACGCATAATAACATCAAAAGATGTAGAAAGTGTCAGGACCGCTAGGTGTAAAGGTGAATACTAGAATCCCTAACTCTTGAAAAGACCATGTGGTGCATATAAACATGGAAAATCAAGTTATCATCCATATTTAAACCTTACAAAAAATAAATAAAATCTAGGGGTCCATGGAAAAACTTACCATCTTTCACCCTAACTCAAGTTTGTTCATTACAAGTGTCGAGGACAAAGCTTATTTTAAGGGGAGAAGACTATAATAGCCCGAACCTAGTTAATATTAGTAAACTTAAATAATGCTTAAGTTAACCAAATACAAGGCACATACTTCAAATTGACATTTACAAATGTTGGTTTTGTAAGACTGAAATGATGTTGGAGGCCTTTGGTGAAATATATCATTCTATGCATATTTTAAATATCTAATTTAATACAGTAATCCAAAATAAATAGTAGATGGTAAATGGTAAATGCTAATAAGAATTTGATCATTGTGGTGCAATAAAACACTTAAGTATATACACATGCAATATATAGGAATGTAGAATATAAAATAACAATAGTAGTAGTGATAGTAATAGTAATAAATGATATAAACATTATGGTTACAATAAACTCAAATAAAAAGGGGTAAGATCAAAATTATAAGATAAAATAAATAAGATATGGCACACCTTGGGGAATAAGAATGCAGACCTATATTATAACCCAATTGATGTTAAGAGAAAAAGAAAGGGAACTATTTGAAATTGAGTTACGGAAGATATTAAAAACAAGCTAGTAACATGAAAGAAAGAAAAGGCATAAACAAAAATTAGCATATGTGGTAAGGAGAGAGAAAAATTTCGATCTACTTAAGATAAAAACTAGCCAGCACCGCCTTCCAACAGCCGAAGCCATGCCACTATATCTCCCCCTTGTTTTCTCTCTGGTCCATTGTAATTATGAGTTAAAAGACTAATTGGAACCTCTATCTTTCACCATTCAAAACCATACTTCTTGTTTCTAAAAATTGACACACAAAGTTAGATGTAATATAAAGAATGAAGAATTTTTCAACCGAATTTATGTGTCAATGATGGGAATTGTAGGTACTTTCCGCGATTCATTTGGGAAGTTAGAATAAGGTTGTCGGATACTAAGAATATGTTGATCCAAGTATGAGTCGTTTGAGAATGTGGAACACTTGGTTACGTATTTGAATAAAATGAGTAATCTGTAAAGGACTTGAATATGTGAATTTAAGATACAGAGGTAGAGGCTAGCATGAAGAAAGAGATCAAATTTTGGGTTAAATTATGGATTTGTAATTATTATAAAGTTTTTGTGATAATTGGAATAGTAAAAAATCCTTTAGTTTATTAGTGAAAGTTGAACAAGAAATAAATATTGCGATGGGTGGATATAGAGAGTTGAACTTAGGGCAAGTGTAGGTTGTGGAATCAAGAATTAAATAAGGCTAAAAAGTAGAGGCTGATTCAAAAGACAACTAGCATCAATTGGTACATCCAAAAATATGACTTTTGGTATGGAAGTCACCTATGAGTTACATTTCCAATGGCTTTAGAATTGCTTGCTTTGGAGTTGCATAAGTCAAGTTATCAGTAATTTACTAAAACTATGTAGATTGTATATGAGCTATGCACAGTTCGATTTAAGTCCACTGTTGGAGGCCTTCTTTCGGTTTTCGCATGTTCCACTTTGAATGAAAGCCATGGTGGATTTCCCTATCTTTTAATATTGGGGTTTTAGGCCTGAATCTGAGATTGGAAGAGAAAGATATGAATTTTCGAAGTTGACCATGAAAATCGTCCAAAATTCTCAAGTTCTTGTTAAGGGATTGTGGCAAATGTGGTTTAGATTATGGAACTTAGTCATGATTAAGATAAATAAATTATAAAAAATTATGTTTGACGATTATTTTGGTTGTGTTAGGGGGTCTACATGCATTATTAATAACTTTTGTGCCAAGTTCTACTCTAGCTAGTAAGTGTAAGATGCAATTGATTGTACAAGGAGAGCTTTTGCTAAAATGGTGAGGAAGGTATTAAGAAACAATAAGAAAGAGCTGGAAATTATTAAGAAATGGAGGATTATATATATATATATATACATATATATATATTATAGATAATAGATATATATATATATATATATATACATATATATATATACACACACACACACACACACATACTACATATATATATATATCTATGTATATTTATGTATATGTATTATGTGTATATGTATATATATGTATATGATATGTAAAGTATATGTATATATATTATATATATATATATATATATATATACTATATACTATATATATATATATATATGTATATATATATATAGACACAACACACACATCACACACACTTACACATACATATATATATATACATACATAATATATATATACATATGCTGTGCATATATGTATTATATATGTATGTATATCTATATGTGTATATATATATATATATATATATATTATATATCTATATATGTATGTATTTATGTATGTATTATGTATGTATATATATATTTGTGTGTGTAGTGCGCGTATGTGCGTATATATATATATATATATATATTATATATATATAGAATATTATATTTATATATGTATATATGTATATTATATATATATACATACATGCTATATATATATATATATATATATATATATATATATATATATATATATATTATATATATATACATTATACATACATATATATATATATAGAGACCATATATAGTACACACAGCACATATTATATATATATCTATAATATATATATGTATATATATATATATACACCATATATATATGTATATATGTATATATGGAGATGTATATATATATGTATCTATATCTATTATATGTATATGATAATATATATATATATATATATATATATATATATATATATTATAGTTATATATATACACACATATGCATACATACATATACATACACATATACATATATATACGTATATATATACTCTGATATATTATATTCGTATATATATATAGTATATATATGTATGTATTTATTTATATATGATGTGATATATATATATATATATATATATATATATATATATATATATATATATATATGTAAGGTACATATATCTATATAGGTAGATATAATATATATTATATATATCATGATATATAGATATATATATATTGTATGTATGTACATATAGGTGGTATATATATATATATATATATTATATATATATATGTTTGTGTGTGTGTGTGTGTGTGTGTGTGTGTGTACACACACACATGAGGATGCTTATTACAGAGAAAGGATTATGGACAACGAAATATCGATACGAATTGTTAGGAAATCATAGGACGCATAAGCCTTGAATATTGACTTCAATAGTAACGATGATACATTGTCACTTAGGGTCAATATGATGATCATTGAACTAGTCTAACTAACAAGCAAAAAATGTCCTAAAGAAAACTAGACTATAGGAATTAATCTAACAATGAAACTATTAAGGCTTTGGCAAAAAAACTTAAGGCTCCCAATGAAAATTCTTGCAAAGTCATTGGCCCCATAAGTTCCTTTTTAACAGAAGGCAAGGCTTCTCCAATAATTGTTGAGCCATTCAACATCGTTGAATTTCAGTAAGGGAGATCAAATTTAAAGTATATTTACTGCCTATACACTTACAAAACTAACATATTTTAGATAAAAAGGTTTATCTACCAATTTTGATACAGCGACATTCTAGCCTGCCCAATTCATGAAGCATATGCTTATGCTTGTATATCAGATAAGTTTTCCTATATCAATTAAATTGGACCAGTGTTAACAAGCATTGGCCAACTGGAGTTCCCAGTTGGTCTGGGTATGCGCTTATGAAGGGAAAATCTGAACACCCAATGATCATAATTGCCATCATAAAGGGTTTATGTGGAGAATAAGAATATGACAACAATTTTAGTTATTCAATCCATTTCTCCCTTATTTTGAATAAAATAAATTGAAATACGCGTGCTTGTAAATGTCTTCTAAACTTTGTTTTATAGTATAGGAGTAAACATATTGAGTTTTGGCTCGCTTTTCAAAATGTTTTCATGTTTTTATTTTCAGTGAGGTGTCTATCAATAATAAAAGGGAAGCATGCAAGAAGGGGCTCTTGGTTTCTAGTAATGCTAGTGTTATGAGTCGTGGAGGCTCACAGTGGCAACCTATTAATGTTCGTTTCTTGATAATCTACTCATGTCATGCTAAATTTGATTTTATGATAATAATAATTATTTTTTTAAAGAAAGGGGGGTTAGACGTTGTTGTCTCATTGTTAGAATTGATGTATAGGAAAAATGTAAGTTATGTTTAGAGTATTAAACTGAAGAATAAGCTAGGATGCTTGATTCTTGTTTAGTGTTATCCTTTCTGTAGGATGACGGTAGCACCTGTGTCTTTATTTATTTCACTATGATAATCACTAGATATAAGTTAGTTAGAACTAAGCTTGTGGTTACGTGATTTAGGGCATTAGAACTGGAATTTAGACCCTCTACTTGTTCCTAAAGGGCAATCAGAGACATGCCTAAATAAACTCAAGCTGGGGCTCTTGGGGAAACTCCCACGGCATTTGATTCTAATTCTTCATAAAAAGCGATATAAGGTGTATTATCAGAATCAGTTTTGGTTTTTTACACTCTCAAGATAGGGTTATAAGTTTAACTTTGAATTTTTATTGTTTGATCAATTGGGAATTTAAATTATAAGAATGCATGATTAACAATGTAGATTCATTCCTACATGCAAAGAGCCTAGACAAACTTTAAATTATCATTAAAAATGAATTATCATGGGCTCTTCACAACTATTTGATGAAATGCCTTAAAGAACTGATGTGCAAAAATTGTCTAGTTTTTCGAAGGGTTTGTTATCAATAATGTTGGACTAATGTTGACTTAAATGCAAATTCATGAAGGTAGATGAATCAATTGTCAATGGATAGAAAGGTGTTAATGAAGTGCACCAAAGAACTGTGAATGTTAAAATAACCAAGGTATGTCTTGTTAGTGAAGTATTTTGTTTGACTCTTTGACATTACCGCCAATGAATTGAGTAATCTGAATTAGTCAGTGTGTTGCCTAAGAGTAGTTGCCCAGTTAGATTACTTATCAAATGTTTGATGAAATGCACACTCTAATGTGGGCTCTTATGATATTGGCATTTGGTTGCATAATGTAATAAAGTAGCAATGCAATCAAGTATGCAATGTATTTAGCTATACATTGTCATGAAAAATTAATTACATTATTATGTTTGCCTACCTAAAAATGGTAATGTAATACCAAACGTAATAATTAGGTTCATCATATGTCCTTATTATGATATCATAGTGGCATTTTAATAATTATGAAAAGAAAGATAGAGGCAACCAAAAAAAAAAAAAAAAGAGGGAGAGAAAGAAGATAGAGAATATAAAGGGGAGAGAGATTGTGTATGTGTGTGCGCATGTGCATGCACGCATGTGTAAGAGAGATGAGGGAGGAGGGAGTGTGTGTATGTGCTTTAGGGAGGGAGACAGAGAGAAAGGGCAGAGCATGAGATAGAGAAGAGAGAGTGTCAAAATAGTGGATGAGAAGGGAGAAATATATACTACACATATAGTCATGTGCATAATACGTTAGATATTTACACTATTCTTAACATTGTAATCAAAATTACATTTGTTGGTGAGTGTGATCACAATTGCATAAGTTGAGGTAATCTTTTTACCATGCAATCATGATCACTAGGTTCAGAAGTCACCAAATATGCTAACACAAGTACCAATACAAACATGATTGCATTACACAGTGGGCATTGTTGAACCAAATAAGCCTAAACGTTTGGTTAAAACCTAAATTTTTGTTGCTATTGGGGTTGATCGACGTTGACTTTATAAAATTTCCTAGGTTAGTTATTTTCTTGTATTTTTTCACATAATCTGGATAAGATTTCAGTTACCGTATTCAATCCTAGTTGTAGTGGTCATATTTGAAGCAAATAATGTTAATGACATGAAATTGATGATATTAAACCTGCTGACCAAAGAAGTAACTATCACATTATTACAGCATTGATTGGGCAGTTACAAGAAGATTAATTTCATAGTTAATTCCTTGGTTCTATTATATGATGTGTCCTATTATAAAAGAAGAAAAGCAAATCATGAAGAGGGTGAGCCCAGATCAGAAATATTCCCTATATAAATAAATCTCTCTGCCTATTCTCTCTCACAACCTAGCCATATACAAGGTACGGGCTTGGAGTGTGGCATTCCTGGTGACTTTAGTAGCCACTAAGTTCGTGGGTAGCATTCAACAGATATGTTCCATGATCAACATTGAGGTAAGTCCTACTATTTCCAACAGTGGTATCAAAGCCAGCTTTGTCTAATGCTTGCCCCAAAATTCGTGTTTGACAAATCTACATTCTATTTATACTTTTAGATTGCTAATCTATGTGATAATAGGACATAGATCTTGGTTCACATGCTTATGATTATTTGCTAGTATGCCATATCATTATTGTTCTATTCTGTGTCACTAGATATTATTCAAAACCGAGTATGATGCTAATCATTTCATCGATATCTATCATACTAAGATGTTTCTAATCTTTGTGATTATGCCAATATGTCATTGTTAAAAAAATGAGATCTATCCTTACCCACCCAACACCTTGTCCCTCCTGACCTCAACCCCTCAGATTTGGATGGCTGGACTCAACCCCAGAACTCCTGAACTGCTCCGCCCTAAATGGCCCTTAATTGTGATACATCTCATCGACCCAAAATAGGGGGTAAAAATAAATAAAAGAAAAAGGTAAAGAGATACCTGAAAACCATCAAGGCCGCCAGAGGGGTGACGCGTGTTGGTCATGTGCTACTGATGAAGATGACTTTTTGTCATTTTCTTCCTCTAAAACCCCACCATAACCGCCGATCTACTCATTTCCGACACAAAACCACGCAAACTACACCAACAAAGCATGCGTATACGTCATGCAACGCCATAAGAGAGGCACGTGGTATGAGTGGTAAGTGACAGTTGACTTATCAATGATTGATCTACTCGCTGGCATGGTGTTTTTAGTCAGATTGGTTGCTTATTGAAGCCATGGGCTTCGTTTAGGCGGCGAGGGGTTGCAGTTTCATCATTTGTGTGGTGGTGCTTCCAGCAGTTTTGCAAGCCAGCAGAGGCGAATGGTGTTGGACATGGCACCGATCTGGGCCAAATGGGGAGGCCGAGGCTTGGCTAAGGGCTAAGATAGGCGAGGGTCAAAGAAGGAGAGCAAGACCCATTGAGGGCTTTAGAGAGAAAGTGGGGTTGTTTTAAAGAGGGAGAGGTCTCAATCAATCTGGAACGGAGGACGAATAAAGAGAGGGGGCGCTCTCGAGTTTGATAAGGGTGATAAGGGTTTTTTGTTTTTATTCATTTTCTTATTTCAATCTTATCAGTTTTGGTTATGGGATGATTTCTAATTAAATTATGATAAGAACATTAATATGTTTAATGTTGCATATAAATCCATTTTATATATACATCAACTTGAAATTTTCTTGCCAAGTGACTAGTAAATATTCGATTTGATTGAAGTTATATGAATATGTTTCATATATAAAATTAGTATGATGTAAGTTTGTTTTAATCAAATTCAATAAATATCTATGTGGTATTTAGATCCCCCTTGGTCTACAAATAAATATGTTTTATATAATGTTCAGTTACATGAACATGTTTCATAATAATCGGTTTATTTAATAACTTTATATAAATATTTTTTAATCTATGCTAATGATGAGCAATTGTGAATCGATTGATTATTTTACCCCTTCCTTATTTAATAAAGATGTTTCATGTTATATTGAAGTTTCATAGGGATAAATTTCATATCATTGTATGGATAAATAGGTATTTGAGCATTTTATGAATTTATTTTATGAAATTTAAATTGACAATATTATATGAATTCATTTTGTATAATTTGCGAATTTTACTTTGAATTCTTTTCATTTCATTCAAATTTTAATATTACATGGATTTCTTCCGTGTGATTAATTGCGATTAAATTTTGGATATGTTTCATGTTACAAATTATACAGCATTCGATTATGTGAATATGTTTCACGTCAATCACTGTTCGTGTTAAAAATGTGTTATTTTTGCGATACTTTTACACCCAATTTATGCTTGCTATAATTGTTATTTTTAGATTTTTATTTGATTTGATTTTGTTTTGTAGGTACTGAATAATTATAGCAAAAATGCGAGAAAAAATGATGAAAAATGCCAAAAATGAAACATTAGGCCAGATTGACTCAAACCCGACCCAAAAATCCTTAACCCATTGCTTTTATGACCCATCAGAAAAAAAGGGAAATTAAATTGAAAATAAAACAACCCCCATGTGTGTGTCACGTGACCTCTTAATTCCCCCTTCACTCTCGTTCTCTCTCTCCATTACCTTGTCTCTCTTTCTCTTGGCCAAACAGGCCCCGAAACACCAGAGAAACTTGACCCTCTCCCCTGCTCCATCATCTTCATCTTCATCATCTCTTCTCTCTCTCTAACCCATCTCTCTCACCACCACCAAGTGCCAGCGCATCCACCATCCTCACCATCACCGGGGTTCACGCTAAGGGCGCTAGCACCACACACCATTTGCATCATCTTCATCGTCCACCTTATCTGCAAATGAAGTGTAGCGATTGAAGGGCGTTCGAGTATAAATCACCATTAGCTGGCGCTAGAAAGGAGGTTAGGAGGTTTCCTAGGGATTCAATTAGTTTAAATTTTTGAAGTTTTCGCTTGAATTTCAGATGCATTTTTCGGTTTTGAGGTTAGGGTTTGATGTTAATTTTGGTTTTAGGTTTTGAATTCATGTAATTGTGCTTCAATTTCATGTTTTCTGGTTGTAATTCATAATTTTAGTTTGTTTTTGTAAGATTTGGATGTTGGTTTTGGCAAATTTAAGTCATCCCCTCCCCCGTTTTCATCTCGACGCACACGGCTATGGCGTCTCTGCCATTCTAGCAAAGGGTGAAGGACGTTTCTGACTCTCTGGGCCATGGACGGTCGAATTCCAGCCTCCCCTTGCTCTGGTTTGCTATGCTTGTTCCGTTTCATATGCTTCTGACTTCAAATCCCCTTCCCTTGTTTTTCGGATTTTAGTTGATTGTTTGTGCCTGATAAGTTTTGGCTGATTGTTCCCTTGCTCAGTTTTTAGATTGCTTGGTTTTGTTGATTTAGTATGGCAAACTCTGGATTTAGTAACCTATATCTGTTTGTGCTCTTCGTTTGTGTTGTTGAGGTGATGCTGCTAAGTTGATGTCATTGGTTATTGTTAGACGAACTCTTGTTGATTATATTTTGTTGAATGGTGTTTAGTTCTTAAGAATTTAAGATAAATCAATCTTGGCTTTTGTTACTTGCTGCTCTACTACTGGTAATCTGAACGATAATGATATGATTGTTGATGTGATGGTTCAATTTTAATGTTGGTATGAACATAAGAATGGAACTTGGAAGTTAATTTGTTTTGATTAAGAACAGAAGGCTATTTTTTTTCCTTCTCATAGTGTTAGTTCATGTTTTAGTGTTCAGATTTTAGGTTTTAATTTTGGTTGAATGGTGATTGAATTAGTGAGTTCACTTAAGTATTCTGATGCTTAGTTGAATGGTGATGAATGCATTATATTTTTAATTAGAAGGTTTGAGTGCTCTTGAATGATTTAGATTAATTAGTTAATCTAATCTTTTGTGACCATAATCTTTTCCATCATCCATAAGGAGACTACCCTCAAGTACTACAGTACAAGCTGTATACTTGGGGCACTTTAATTTACATTGAGATTCACCCAACAAGTTTTTGGCGCCGTTGCCGGGGACGATGGTATTAGATTAGGTCGCATTTTCTTTTCATAGTTACTTTAGTATTAGGTTGCTTTATTACGTTATTAAGTTGTGACTTGATTTAGTACATTGCTTGAATTATTCAAAAATCCAACAAAAATGAAAAAAGTGTATAATTGAAAAAAATAAGAAAAACTTGAAAACCACCAAAAAAAAAATTAAAAGATTTAAAAACCTCAAAAACAAAGTGGTAAGTTCATGTTTCCTTAGTTTGAGCACTTTTCTTTTTCTTAGTTTTGTTCTTATTAGTTGCTTATGCTTTGATTCACTTTGTTATCAGTTGTGATACATTCAATTCATTTCTTAAAAAAATCCAAAAACTTATAAAAATTCAGAAAAACTTGAGGTTTGATTGAAAAACTTTAAAAAAGAAATGACATAGAATTGATTTATAGTTTTTATTGATTAAGGTATTTCGTAGTTTAGAATTAGTAGTTTGATTTTAGTTTTTGTTGGGACGTGTCTTACCTTTATTTTAGAAATTGATTAGTTTTTTTTTTTTTTATTTACCTATCTCTTGTTTGTAAATTGTCTTTAAGATTGAGAAATATTGTGATTCAATTTCATACTTAAGAAAAAAGAAGAAAAAAATTAGAAAATTTAAAAATCCAAAAAAAAAGGGAAAGAGAAAAGGACCAAAAAATAGGACTCTTTTTGGTAAAGGTGTGGGGTTTATATGACTAGTTGGATTAGAGACCTTAAAAATCAATGACTCGTTTGGAGTGAGCTCGACCTTGACTTAGAACTCGAACCTGAACCTAAGCTTGAGTTAAAGAATATGACACAAGAAAGGACTTTGAATGATATTTTCTATCCTCCTAAGACTGCTTTGCTGTCATGTTTTGTTATGCCTAATCTTGCACCAAATGTGACCTTCGAATTAAAACCCCATTATACTCAGATGCTCCTTAAATTTACAGGTTTAGAGGATGCTTATTTATTTTTGAGGGAATTTGAAGAAATTTGTTCTCTGATGCATTTCCCTAACATTCCCAATGATGTTGTGCAGATGAAATTGATTCCTTTTGCTTTGAAAGATTCTGTTAAACGTTAGATATATGGCTTTGCTGCTAATTCTATTACTTCTTGGATGATTTTGTAAGATGGTTCTTAAGAAAATATTTCCCTAATGCCAACACTGTTAAGCTGAGGAATGAAATCAATCAATTTATGTAACCTGATAGGGAATCATTTTGGAAATATTTTGATAGGTTCAAAACTTTATTGGCCCAATATCCTATCATAGTTTAGACCAAGCATGTTTGTACCAGATTGTATATGAAGGACTTGACCAACAGACTAGAACCATGGTAGAGTCCATGGGTCAGGTTGGCTTTTTTTCTAAGAACCCCACAGCTGCTTGGGAGTTTTTAGAGGACTCAGCTGAGAGAACCATGCAGTGGGAAACTACTCGTGATGACAGCCTGAGTTCTAGGTTTGTAAGGGGTGTGTTGCATTCTGTTTCTGATGTAAGTCACTTAGGGTCTAAGATTGCTGTTTTAGAAAACATGTTGAAGGGATTATCTCCCCAGATGTCCCAGTTATCTTAGACATCTATAGTGTCTTGTTCTCATTGTCAGGCCCTAGATCATTCTTTGAATGCTTGTCCTTATTTTGCTCATCAGTTATCAACTGAACAAGAGCAAGCAAGTATGGCCTTTCAGATACCTAAGAATGATCCCTTCTCCCCTTATTACAACCCAAGGTGGAGGAATCGCCCTAACTTTTCATGGAATAGAGGATCAAATGCTATGGTTCCTAATTCTCAACCTGGAATGTTTCCTAGAAACAACTCCTAACCCATCTCTCAACCTTCAAACTCCTTTCAGAGACCAGCTTTTTTAGGTATGCATAATGCACCTAGACCTCTACCTCCTATAGCTTAAGTTCAACCTCCTCCCGGTTATACTGATATTGATAAATTAAAGAGGAGAATTAATAACAATGTGGAGACAATGAGTAATGCTAACACGGAAAGAATGATGAGAATGATATCCAAACAGTTTCTAGTTAGCATCATCTTCTAGGGAACTATGTACTTTCCCGAGTCAACCTGAGGTGAACCCTAAAGATTATGCCTCACCTTCTTCTGGTAACCCTAATGAGCTAGTGAGGAAAGTGAATATGGTTATATCTCTCTGTTCTAGTCGAGAGGTTGATAACCAAGTGAGAAATCATAATGAACCATGCAGGTGCCCTCACCAATTCTTCCAGAATTCTTCTCCCTCTCCTTCTCTAGAGACTGATTTATCTAGTCAGTTAGGGGAGATCAAGATCATATTAAGAAGATGAGGGAGACCTTCTCTCAAGTTAAGATCAACATTCCCTTACTCGATGCTATTCAGCAGATGCCTCCTTATGCTCGATTCTTAAAGGACTTATGTACGACTAAGAGAGCAACTAGTGCTAATATTATCCTTTCTCAGATCCTAGTGAAGTATTAGACCCCGCTTGCCCTACTGTGTCTATAGTCATAGGAGGCCAACTCATTCACAGAGCACTACTTGTCCTAGGGGATAGTGTTAACTTGATACCCTTCACTGAGTATGAGAGGTTAGAGTTAGGTGAGCTAAAACCTACTAAGATGGTCATTCAACTAGCTGATGGATTGACTAGGGTACCCAGGGGGATAGTCGAGGATGTGTTGATTAGAGTGGGTAAATTTATTTACCCAGTGGACTTTGTTGTGATTGAAACTGAGAAAGTGTCCAACTTAACTAGTCAAGTTTCTGTGATTCTAGGACATCCTTTCTTGGCCACTACCAATGCCCTCATTAACTGTAGGAATAGTATGATGAGACTGCCTTTTGGCAACATGACTATGGAATTGAACATCTTTAACATGCAAAGATAGCCTTTTGGATTTGATGATATGAAATTTTCCACTCTTAACTCGATAGGGGATTCTGTATTCGCTGATGCTTTTGATGATGTATTTGCTACTGAGTATGAGTCATTTCTTATAGATAATGAGCCTGAATATGCTGTGTTTGAGTTTGATGACTTGTGCTTTGCTGCTGACTGTTTGTTTACTGCTGTTTCTGAGTCTGCCACTGAATCTGTTTCCCCTGCTGCTCTTGAATTGAAACCTTTTCCTGATTCTCTTAAGTATGCATTCCTAGGACCTGATGAATCTTGACCTGTCATTATTGCTTTTGATTTGGACCGGGACCAATAAGACAACCTGATTTCTTTACTTAGAGAGAATAAGGAAGCTCTAGGATGGACTTTAGGGGATATTAAGGGTATTAGTCATTCTATTGTGCAATGTAGAATTCATTTAGAGGACAATGCTAAGCCCTATTATGACCATCAAAGGCATTTGAATCCTGCTTTGCAGGAAGTAGTCAAGAAGGAAGCATTGAAATGATTAGACCATGGGATTATCTATCCCATTTCTGATAGTGAGTGGGTTAGCCATGTTCAAGTTGTTCCTAAGAAGACCAATATTACCATGATTAGGAATGATAAGAACGAGTTAGTCCTTACTCGAGTGCAATCTGGATGGCGTGTAGGCATAGATTATAGAAAATTGAATGATGCTACTCGGAAAGCCCATTTCCCCCTCCCCTTCTTGGATCAAATGCTAGAGAGATTGGTTGGACATTCATTCTATTGCTTTTTAGATGGATATTCTGGTTATACCTAGATATCTATTGCTCCTAAGGATCAGGAGAAGACTACTTTTACCTGTCCATTTGGGTCATATGCCTTTAGAAGAATACCGTTTGGACTGTGCAATTTCCCTGCTACCTTTCGAAGATGCATGATTTCTATTTTCTCAGATTTAGTTGAGCAATGTATGGAAATTTTCATAGATGACTTTTCTGTATTTGGATCTTCTTTTGATGATTGCTTGTCTAATCTGAGAAAGGTGTTGGAGAGGTGTAAGGAGAAAAATTTGACTTTGAATTAGGAGAAATGTCACTTCATGGTTAAAAAGGGTATAGTCTTAGAACATATTATTTCTCGAGATGGAATTAAGGTAGACAAAGCTAAGACTGACCTGATTATTAATCTTCTCCCTCCCACTAATGTGAAAGAGGTGCGGTCTTTCCCTGGACATGCTGGCTTTTATTGTCGTTTCATTAAGAATTTTAGTAAGATTGCAAAGCCTTTGTCCAATCTGTTAGCAAAGGATGTGCCATTTCATTTCTCTGAAGAGCGTCCTGAGGCATTTTCTAAGCTTAAAGAGGCCTTAACCTCTGCTCCTATTCTTCATCCTCCCATTTAGGAAGAACCATTTGAATTGATGTGTGACGCGTCTAATTATGCTCCTAGGGTTATGTTAGGACATCTTATTGACAGGAAACCCCATGTTATTTACTATGCTAGTCACACGTTGAATGATGCCCAGCTGAATTACACTGTTACTGAGAAAGAATTTTTGGCTATGATCTTTGGTTTTGAAAAGATTAGATCCTATCTGATTGGGTCACATGTGATTATTTATACTGACCACTTTACCATTAAGCACCTTCTTTCTAAGAAGGATGCTAAACCTAGACTTGTAGATGGATTTTGCTTTTACAAGAATTTGACTGTGAAGTCAAGGATAAGAAAGGTTCTGAAAACCATATAATTAACCATCTATCTAGGATCCTTTATGATAGAGAGAGTGAGTCCAATGTTTCTAAGTGATTCCCCGATGAGTAATTCTATGCTGTTCACCCTGATCCTTGGTATGCTGATATTGTGAACTACTTAGTTACTGGTAGGATCCCTAAGGGTTGGACTAAGAATAATAGAGATAGATTCTTCCACCTTGTGGAATTCTTTGTTTAAGAAGACCCTTATTTGTTTAAGTACTGCTTTGACCAAGTCTTTAGGAGGTGCATTCTCGACCATGAGTTGAAAAGTGCCCTTTCTTTTTGTCATGATCATGCAGCTGTGGGACATTTTAGTGGTAGGAAGACAGCAGCCAATGTTCTTCAATGTGATTTTTACTGGCCTACTTTATTTACAGATGCATTTGAGGACTACAAGAGTTACCCAAGATGCCAACAGTTGGGTAGAATAAGCAGGAGAGATATGATGCCACTAAACCCCATCATTATTGTAGAAGTTTTTGATGTGTGGGGTATTGACTTTATGGGACCATTTCCATCTTTCTTTGAGAATGAGTACAGTTTGTTAACTGTGGACTATGTTTCTAAATGGGTTGAGCCCATCCCCTCTAGGACCGGTGAAGCTAAAGTTGTTGTGAAATTTCTTAGGGAGAACATCTTCGCTCGATTTGGTATGTCCCGTGCTATCATTAGTGATTAGGGCACCCATCTTAGTAATAGATCATTTGATGCCTTACTGAAGAGGTATTTCATAGTCCATAGGCTTGCTACTCCTTACCATCCCCAAACCAGTGGCCACATTGAAGTGTCCAATCGGCAGATCAAGAAGATTTTATAAAAGACAATGAATAAAAATTGGAAAGGCTAGACTGATAAGTTGGTGGATGCTCTTTGGGCATATAGGACGGCTTTCAAAGTTCCCTTAGGTATGTCACCTTATAGGGCAGTTTATGGTAAGCCTTATCATTTACCTGTGTAGATAGAGCATAAAGCTTGGTGGGCCATTAAGAAGATGAATTATGACTTGACTGAGGCAGGTGAGGAGAGACGACTGCAACTGAGTAAGCTTGATGAGATTAGGGCTAAGGCTTAGGAGAGTGCTCGATCTTACAAAGAGAGGGCAAAGTTATTTCACGGTAGACATATTTTAGGAAAGATTTTGCCTCGGGAATGAAAGTACTCTTGTATGACTCTAGGCTCTATCTGTTTCCAGGGAAATCAAGGCCCCGATGGATGGGTTCTTATATTATCTCACATGTTTTTCCCTATGGTGCAGTTGAAATTCAGGATCCTCAGAGTGGTGCCACCTTCAAAGTGAATGGCCAGCGTTTGAAACAATTTTTGGAGCTACCGGGCAAAGAAGATGTGGAGTGTCTGATACTCCACGAACCGAGTCATGATCCGTGATTGTGATATGAGACAGTTTGGATGTACTTAGCACCCGACCTGGTTTGCTAGAAAGTTCTTCTCTTCTCTCCTTCTTCTCTCTGTTTTCTTCTTTTTGTATAGTTAGTTTCTTTTTCTGTGATTGGTTGTTTTGTTTTTGGGTTTTGTTTTTATTTTTGAGCATATGTTTTCTTTTTAGATTTTTCTTTTGGTCTTTATGTGTCTGTTTCACTCCCAATGAGGACATTGTGAGATTTTAGTGTGGGGGTGGGGTACCATGTGTACATACTTTTTTTGAAAAATTTTGAAAAATCCAAAAAGATTTCGGTTTTGTTTTAGGGGACGTTTGTACTATGCCTGATTAGCTTAAATCCCTTGTGCTTTGGTTATTAGTTTGTATGTAAGTAGGATGTGCATGATAGGTCTCTGTCGGCCTCAGTGTGTCATTCTAAGCTGTAATTTTAACTCCAATTGTTCATTATAGATTGTGTAATCCAATCCTTGTTTATTCCGTCATCATTATCTTTAAGTCTTAGGCCTCTATGAATGATTGTCCTACTTGCTTGTGACATGATTACTCTGAAAAAAATAAAAAAAAGAAAAAATATATGAATAAAGAAGAGAAAAAGAAAAAGAGATGGAATAAAATTTGGAATGATAAGTACCCCTTTGAGACATGCGCTACGGGGTGTTACCCTTTGAGGTACGTACTACTGGGTGTTATCCTTTGAGGCAATATTGCTACTGGGAAAGCTTGCTTCCAATGTTATTATGATAATAATATAGTTGTGTCAGTTAAGTGGGATTGATCTAATTCTAGTAAATCTAAGCCTTGGGATGATACACTTGCACACGAGCACTAGGATGGATTCAGAATCGTGATGTATACTGGGGTGAAAAATTAGTGCTTTGATGTCGTTTATGAGATAGAGGGCTTTGAAGTACATTCTGTGCATATGCAGGTCAATAACATAGTTACATGGGTGATTTAGTTGATTAGAACGTGTATATATCTTTCCCAAATTTTGTACATATTAGATTTCAGAAAAAAAAACCAAAAAAAATTTTCTTTTCTTTTTCAAATAATTTTTGTGGGTATTTTACTTGAAAACTCTCACGAGACTGGACTCGTCTACTTGGGAGACTGAAGGGTTTAAAGGGCTTATTGCATATGCTAAATGCAACCGTGATTCCTACGATAGTGAGTTAGGACTTTCTTTTTCTTATTTTTCATTTTCTTTTAGTTAGTTTAGCTATTTTACTCGAGGACGAGCAAAACCTTGGTGTGGGGGCATTTGTTCGTGTCAAAATGTGTTATTTTTATAATACTTTTATACCCGATTTATGCTCGTTACAATGGTCATTTTTTAGGTTTTTATTTGATTTTATTTTATTTTGTAGGTACTGAATAATTATGGTAAAAATGCAAGAAAAGATTATGAAAAATGCCAAAAATGAAGCCTTAGGCCAGATTGACTCAAACCCGACCCAAACATCCTTAGCCGATTGCTTCCATAACCCATCAGGAAAAAAGGGGAATTAAATCAAAAATAAAACAACCCCTATATACATGTCACGTGACCTCTTCATTGCCCCCCTTAACTCTTGTTCTCTCTCTTCATTACCTTTTCTCTGCTCTCTCGGTCAAACAGGTCCCGAAACACCAGAGAAACGCGACCCCTTCCCCTGCTCCATCATCTTCATCTTCATCATCTCTTTTCTCTCTTTAACCCATCTCCCTCACCACCAACGAGTGACAGCGCATCCACCATGCTCACCCATCACCGGGGTTCACGCCAAGGGCACCAGCACCACACACTAGTTGCATCATCTTCATCATCCACCTCATCTGCAAATAAAGGGTAGCAATTGAAGGCATTCGAGTATAAATCACCATTAGCCGGCACTAGAAAGGAGGTCAGTAGGTTTTCTAGGGGTTCAATTAGTTTTAATTTTCGAAATTTTCGCTTGAATTTCATATGCGTCTTTCGATTTTGAGGGTTAGGGTTTGATGTTAGTTTGGGTTCTAGGTTTCGAATTCATGTAATTATGCTTCGATTTCATGTTTTCTGGTTATAATTCATAATTTTAGTTTGTTTTTGTAAGGTTTGGATGTTAATTTTGGTAAATTTTAGTCATCCCTCCCCTATTTTCATCTCCACGCACATGGCTATGGCATCTCTGCCATTCTAGCAAAGGGTGAAGGACGTTTCTGACTCTCTTGGCCATGGACGGTCGAATTCAAGCCTCCCCTTGCTCTAGTTTACTATGCTTGTTCTGTTTTATATGCTTCTGACTTCAAATCCCCCTCCCCTGTTTTTCTGATTTTGGTTAATTGTTTATGCCTTATAAGTTTCGGCTGAATGTTCCCTTGCTCAGTTTTTAGATTCCTTGGTTTAGTTGCATAAGTATGGCAAATTCTAGATTTGATAACCTGCATCTGTTTGTGCTCTTCGTTTATGTTATTGAGGTGATGCTGCTAAGTTGATATCGTTGGTTATTATTAGATGAACTCTTGTCGATTATATTTTGTTGAAATTCCGGTGTTTAGTTCTTAGGAATTTAGGATAAATCGATCGTGGCTTTTGTTGCTTGCTGCTCTACTACTAGTAATATGAACGATAATGATATGGTGGTTGATGCGATGGTTTAATTTTGATGTTGGTATGAACATAAGAATGGAACCTGAAAGTTAATTTGTTTTGATTAAGAGCAGAAGGCTATTTTTTTCTTTCTCATAGTTTTAGTTCATGTTTTAGTGTTCAGATTTTAGGTTTTAATTTCGGTTGAACAGCGATTGAATTAGTGAGTTCATTTAAGTTTTCTAATGCTTAGTTGAATAGTGATGAATGCATTATATTCTTAGTTAGAAGGTTTTAGTGCTCTTGAATGATTTAGATTAGTTAGTTAATCCAATCTTTTGTGATCATAATCCTTCTCACCAATTAGTAGCATCATATAAATGTGTTACATATATGTATACGAACAACATGAATTATTATGCATTTGCTAATTATTTTAGCACTTTTCCGTTACCCAAATTAATGAATATAAATTCGTTTTATGAAGTCTAAATTCATAAAATTCTAAATGTGTTTTATAATTTGTGAGTGAGATCTGAATAAGTTTCATGGCATGTATAATTATATATAAATGTGGTTTATATAATATTCTTTGGGCTTCAATGTAGTTCTTTTGTAACATGTTCAAATATGTTTGGTAATATAGAATCATTTTATTATATAAATATGTTTTATGTAATAATCTGAATTTTATGGTTGATATGTCATTGATAGAGTTTTAAATGACATATTAGTAGTTATATGAATTCATTTTATATAATGATATAACTTCATGTAAATTTGTTTTACATGATTAAACTAAATGTCTTTGTGATATTCTCTAGATTGTTAATTAGTTTGACTATACTACACTCCATAAGTTTTATTTTATGGAGAATTTGGTGACTAAATTATAAAAACTTCTAATTCACGTTTATATATGATGATTATAAGATTAGTGAAATTTCCAATCGTGCGACATGAATAATGGAGCTTTCGATAATTTAATTATTTGAAAATATGCCTAATGTCCATCTTTTAAAATATATACTTCTAGATATGGCTGCTAAAATATGGTTGGTAATTTGTTTACCAATGAAATGCTTGATAGCGCTGACTGTGACACAAAATGTTAGAAGATTTAGTTTATTCTGAATGAGCGTGAAGTGTTAGAACACTCGTCAGGTTCTAAGTCTCCTAAAGTGGCAAAGATGGTACTATGAGTGAGCAGTATCGAGAAAAGTTAAAAGCATACCAAAAATGGTTTGAGAATGGATCGATCAACATGCTATACTTTGTCATATTGCGTTAATGATGATCTAGTGAGGGAATTGAAAGTTGTCTACTATTAAGTACATGTGGGATTAACTAAGCATCAGAGTCATCCAGATTCATTTCCTCTTAAAGTTCCAAACCTAAGGTTATCATTGCAAAAAGGAATAAGGCCAAAGGGAAATAAAGAGATGCATATAGCAGATCTGAAGTGCTATAACTGTGAAAAAGGGACCCTAAGCTTGGGGTTGTCCCAAGTCGATTAAGGTACTTTCTTTCACAGTTGCTCCTGGATAATATGTGTGCTTTCAATTATCATTTGCCGATTATGGTCCTTAGTGGATTGTAGATATGGGAGCAACCAAACACATAATTCAGGATTAGGATGATTTTGTGAACTTTCATTGCTACCCAGTGGGTTATAAAATTGTCGTTTTAGGTAATGCTAATGAAGAAGATTTCCTTGAATTAAGGACATATCATCTGAAACTGCATGAAGGGACTACATTGTTTTTTCACAATGCCCTCTACGCACCTCGAGTGCGATGTTGCCTTGTGTTCTTTTGTTTTCGAGATTAGTTTTCGCTTTAATTTTCACCTAGATGTCTTAGATATCGTATACAATGACAATTTGCTTGGCCACGCCACATTAAAATGAGTTTTTGATGTTTTGGACAAAATAGAAGAACATTCATCTTTGCCTCATTTTCGAATCTATTTTGGGCTTGCTTGACTTGACCATGAGGGCCAACATAGAGTTATGAAACTAGCTAAATATGGTCTTTTAAGGCCAACTCATTAGGGTTAAGTTACCCATGTGTGAGTCAACTTCAGCTAGCAAAGCAACTATAAAGTCTTTTAGTAAGACTTCAGGAGCATCGAATCCCTTAGTGACTCACTCACTTTACACATCTACGGGCCCATGAATGTAAAAGCATATAATAGAGCTATATATTCATGATGTTGGTATGTGTACCTATAATCTCACCACTATTAGGTACTTGATATCTTCATATAATTTATAAGGGAAATAGGACTCAATTGGAATGAAGTATTAGAGCTCTTCGAACCAATCGAGGTCATAAATATCTTCTTTTATGAAATGAATTCCCGCAATGTCGATTTCTTTAAGTATAAGTTCCTTACCATTTGATGAAATTTAAAAGAACCTCAATTTGTATGAGTTACAACAAGATCTTCAACCATCTCTGGTGGAGGCGGGGAGGATTTGAATTCTATCTAAGTCACCGAGGATGGTACATATTCCTTATTTGATGGAAATGGTGAAGATTTGTCTGTTAAGGGGAATGAGATTCATTCTCTAAATGTTGAGGAGATTCAGTCTAAGAATGAGGTTTATCCTCAATCGCTTATTCCTAAATAGTGGTTAGTCTACATGTTTAAGATCCAAAAAGTGGGAGTAATTCTCCTCATGCTCAGGGTGCCATACCTGTTAGAGAAAGGGGGAAGGATTTCTCACCTAGGCAGACAAATAATGAAGGTCCTAGGATCCAAAGGAGTGGGTATGGAAGAATTCCTCGATGATATTTCTAAGTTAAAGAGGATGTATTCCTATGTACTTCCTTGGAAGTTAAGAAACCTACCCCTTATCAAGAGGTGATTTATTCACCAAATCACAAAGAATGGATGGATGCCATGGGGATGAGATTAATTCAACGGCAAGACAAAGGTTTTAGAACCCGTTAATCCTTCGCCCTGATGCAAATCTATCGAAAACACATGAATTTTCAAGATAAAACGCCGGGCAAACAGTTTGATTGATATGGTCCGACCCAACTACTCCTAGTCCTGGTTGCCCATTTAAAGTTTGATATGTTCAAAATGGACGTAAAGACTGCTTTCGTCAATGGTAATCCTGAAGAGATTTATATGGACGAACCCATTGGTTTTGTATCAAAGGGACAAGAGGACAAGATGTGTCATCTTAAAAGGTCCATATATGATCTTAAGCAATCTTCGAAATTTTGGTACTTTAGATTCTATGGAGCCATAACTTATTTTGGCTTATCTATGGTTTCAGAAGACCATAATGTGTATGTCAAAAGCTCAACATGGGGGATTAAGTTTCTTGCCCTGTACGTCAATGACATACTATTGGCTGGTGACAACTTGGAGTTAATCGAAGCTACTTAAAAGTGGCTGTCCTATGTCTTCAAGATGAAGGACATAGGTAAAAGTAGGTATATCCTAGGAGTGGAAATAATTCAAAACTGTCCCAAGATGCATGCATAAAAAGGTCTTAGAACGATTTTGGATTTATAATTCCAAATCCCTAGGTGCTCCAATTGAGATGGGTCTAACCTTGAGTCTTAATCAATGCCCTAAAATAGGTGATGAAATAGAGACAATGAACTATGCTAATGTTGTAGGAAGCATAATGCAAGCCATATTATGTACACGGCCTGGCATTTATTTTGCGGTTGGTTTGGTACGTCGTTATCAAAGTAACCTGGGTTTCGCTAAGTGGTAAGCCATTAAAAGAGTCAAGCGCTACCTTTGTGGTGCTGCTGACTTAGTCTTATGCTACCAAAGAGAAGACCTCAAGTTGACAGGATACTCAAATGTCAATTGGGGTGGTGACCCGGATGAGTCTAGGTCAAACTCAGGACATGCCTTCGCCTGGGTGGGAGAGCCATGTCATGGAGACAAAAAGCATTGCTATTACATATATATACAATAACAAGGTGATTATGTTCCCTTGACTAAACCTATACCTAGTGATGCATTCAAAGCTTATTTATTGAGTCCAGGAATTCATAAGGTTTAGTGCTTGCATGTGTCTTGTACGTGATGGACATGCTTCCTTGTAAATGAGCAAAATGCTCCTAATTTATTGGTATATGTTAGGCATATTGAAATGTCATACGCTACTCATTTACCTAGTCACACGGACAATCGCCCTGACACTTGAGCAGCGGGCAGGATGAGACTGAATCATATTGGCACTAGGTGTGCAATATTAATTACTCACACTGGAAGTATATGAGTAAAATGAATATAGTCGCCTTAGTGAGTCTAAGATGAGACTCGAAGGAGTCGAGTATGAAATAGGATTTCATATTGAAGCCTTAAAAGCCGAATCTTGAGTGCTAAGATTAATATTTAGTATGTTGATATAGTAGCATGTCAGATTTTTAGGTAAAAATTTAAACTGACGATTCAATGGCATAAAGAGTGATGTACCCAACTAAGTGGGAACTATGTCATGACATACATCTCAAACTGTGTACGCTTATAAGATGACTAATACATGGAGTGACAATTGCCTTCCCTATCTCTTGTCACTGTGTGACCCTATGGACGATGACCCTTTGACTTGAAGCTATGATATGAAGTCAAAACTTGATGATGCTACCTTAGGGTGGTTCTTAAGGACCATAATGTATACGGTTCAGCGATAACACATTAGGAAAGCAATTAAGCTACGATAAAATTTCATGAGTGTTTAAGGAAAAATTTATCCATCATCACCGTATCAGCTCGGGCGATTATATTGGGTATATAATCATATAATATATCATATGGCATAAAGGGATTATATATGCCACTAGTGATGAGGAGGATGATTTGATGTATTGTATTTCACAAAAGTATTATATCAGTTAGATGGTGACTTATATAACACTACTGGCATATTTTTGGTCACATACTCCACTCCAAGTATGAAACGTGAGAAGACTTGTTGGCAGATAGATATGAGATTTGCGATTTATGTGGCCGGGAGGAGCTGTTGACAAGAGAAGTAACGGTCACATTATTACTGCATTGATTGAGCAGTTACAGGAAGATTAATTTCATAGTTAATTTCTTTATTCTATTATATGTTGTGTGCTATTATAAAAGAAGAAAAACATATCATGAAGAGGGTAAGCCCAGATTAGAAATATTCCCTATATGAATCAATCTCTCTACCTATTCTCTCTCACAACCTAGCCATCTACAGGGTTCGGGTTTACAGCGTGGCATTCCTAGTGACTCTAATAGCTACCAAGTTCGTGGGTAGCACTCAATAGACACGATCCGAGATCAACATCAAGGTAAGTCCTACTATTTCCAATGAAAAGAATTCACTTCTTTGTCATCACATGGATGACTTATTAGCCTCAAGGAATTGGCAAAATGTGTGAATTGAAGATGATAACTTCATTCGAGTAAGATTTCAATTATCACATTAGAAGTTAGCTTTTTTATCACCACAAGGAAAAATGAAAAATTTGCTTAAACAATCTAATGCTTTCTTTTATTACTATTTTGGAGACCTATGGGCATAGGAGTCTTTCTTGAAAAATCATCATTAGTTTCATGAAGAAATATGATTGAAACTAGGAGATAGAACATGCCATAATTCTTGGTCAAGTAGTTGGGACAATCTATTTAACTTAGGAAAGTTGATAACTCCAATTGATGCTTCTCTGCAGGTACACACTATCACAAAAAGCAGGAAATAAGATATTCCCAAACTTGTGTCAGTGGTTGATATAACCCACCTTGAATTGATATTTGCTGTGTCCATTCCATAAAAAACCATATCCTTGATTCTTCATGTTGGATAATATTTGGACATGGTAAATTCACCATCAAATTTGTAACCTGGGTTGTGCATGTAATACATTTAGTGCAATTTCCGTCATAAGAGTACACATAGATTTGAAATTTAGATAGTATGTACAAATTTAAAAGTTTCTTACGGAATTTTTCTATAACTAATACTGAAATTGAATATGACTACATATTGATCGCTTCCCACTAGAGGCACTCTCCTTAGAATGAACTACATATTGATCTTGTTTACCCTATGTGTAGTACTATAAGTACCTCTAGATTTAATAAAAAAATTTCAATGACCTAACCAATCCACAATCTAGCAACCTACGAGTACTTTCTAACGTGAGAATTTTTGCACCCTTGATAAAAATGGATAGATTGGTAGCTCTACTATAGAATATTTGGGCAGCTAGAAATAATATAGTTCTTTATAATGAAATACCCAATCTAGATGCTACTCTATTGATAACAAAAAAAAGAAAGCACTGAATGGAATATTACATATAAACTCACAAAACTAATCTTACCACCAAACTACCCCACTCAACCATCTACCTGTAAGAAGATGTGTTGGATAGCATGAAAGAAGCAAGTAAGGAGAATTCACTAAAATCAATTTTAATAGGTCAAAATCATCTAAAGAAGGTGCAAAAGGTTTCCTCATATGTACTTTGGAAGGAAAATCCATTCAAGAATCATTCAATCTAGAAGTAATCTCAGTCGTGGTAGTAAAATCAACAGCAATGAGAAACAGGACTGCAAGTAGGTTCCACTAACATTCTCATTGACAGAGACAATAGTATACTCATCCAAGCAATTTAACAACATATCTAAGTGCCACATAAAATTCAAGTGTTGATACAATTTATATTCAGTCATGCAAGCATATCATAATTAGTGATGTTTTTAGATGAGTTACTTGGGCAATTAATTGCTTAGAAAACTCTCAGACTCTTGATTCAATCCATAGCATTGTGGAATTTGGTTCCAAATAGGGATCTACTTTCTATCCTCTATAAGGATACTATAGGAAGAACTCAAAAGATAAAGTCAGCTTGTTACTCACCTTTTAAAAAAAATATTCTCTCTCAATGTAGGTACTTATAATATAGATATTTTTTTTTTTCGGCGCCCATATTATAAGAACATTAAGATATATATATATTTTTTTTTTTGTTTTGCAAAATTTTATTTTTTTCATTTAAACCATGTTCATTGTTTTCATAAATAATTTATTCATCTATTATGGGATACAAAGTTGATCTTTGTTTGGAATGGAAAATGGGAAAAAAATCTTTTCTTCAACAAACCCGTCCCTTTTACACAAATTTTGTTGTTCAATCATTTATTTGTTATTACAGTACACAGAAATGGAAATTAGTAAGGGGAGAAAGTCCACTAAAAGACAAAAGTTAATTACAAAAACTAGAAATATAAATATTAAATGACGATGCATGCGTGACCCAGAAAAAAAATATTGAAACTTCTATTGCTACCTTCTCTATGAATTTAAAATGAATAATTGAAAGGAGAGATCTAGGAGCCAACTATTTGCACTGAACCTTTTTAATTAATTGATTACTAATCTCTTTGCCTCAGGAGCCCATTAAGGGTGCTCCTCTGAATAGACAAATCAAAATTAAAAAAAAAAAAAGAAATCCAAATTATATTAGTAAAAGTTTCATTTCAACTCTCCCTCCCCCAAGCTAAGAATTCACATTCATTGATCAATCATCCTTTAATCCCAACCCCACTTCTTCTTTCCTTCTACACTTCTTAGTCCTTGGCATAACTTCCCACCAATCTCTCACTCGAGTGAACGTGAAAGAACAAATAAAAAAGGATATCAATAAAGAAAAATTAGTATAAATGGAGGAAATGGATTTTGGCAAGGAAGGCATGTAAGATATATTTAACACAGAGAAGAAATATCCACCAATGATGCCCATTTCAACTTTGCCTCCGCGAACTTCATTGACTTCTCTGCCTTTCCGTAGACACCTTTAATTCCTTAGCCAATAGCAAATTGACTTTCAACTGAGACTTTCTCTCTCTCATCCCAAGACCTCATTGCTGCCTATAGCTCACCATAACTTCGACAACCATGACGGTCACCCTTAGGCAAGAATCAAGGGAACATCCAATAGAAACCATTGCCCACCCCAAAGTCCTCTAGTTTCCGACAGTGTGGCCACAATAGTCATAGCCTTCTATTATGTGAAGCCTAAAGTTTTGAAATTAAGTTTTCTGGATTTTCAAATTACACATTGATTAAAAAAAACGCCACCTTAATTTCATCATTTTCCAAAATTTAAATCATAAATTTGAATTAGGTTTATAATTTCAGAAGATTCACTTCAAGTAATAAAAACAAATGAAATTCACCCAAATTTAGCCACAATATCATATTTGAGTAATATTGATTATGCAAATCAAAGAGTAAAAATTGATCAAGGGAGCTTAAATGTAACATAATTCTTGTTGTTAGAAATAAATTCAATGATAACATCTAATGAGATTCTTCACCTAATGCCAGAAGGGTGATAAAAGCTCTAAGTGATGTAGTGAAGCAAGGCTGGAGGAACATGTTGATATCTGAGCCAAGTTACCGATTTACCCTTTTCTGAAATGTATACAAGGGTGTTCATATTTCAACCCAGATCAGAAACTCAATAAAAACCAGACCCAAATCCCTGATTAAATGCAATCTATCTTGTCCCTGATCCTAAAAATCTGACTTCTAGGTTCTTGTTCCGATTGATCTAAACTATAAAAAACCTAACCTGAATAGAAAAGCCAATTAGATATATAATAACATACTAAGGGGTAATTGTTTTCCTAATTATTTCTGATTCCGGAGATTCTTGGAGTGTGCTAAAGGTGATGACGTGGATTCCGGAGATTTTCTTTGAATGCTGTTGATGGTGACGTGGGATGAAAGAACGGGCTCATCTAACAGCACGTGAGCAACACCTAATGTCCTTTCTCCACAAGGTCAAACCTGTAAAAAGGGCACCCCCGGGTTGTGGACTGGGGAACGCCTTTCTGGCGGTCAAGTCAGTCAAGCGTCCAAGTCAACGTAGAGAGAGAGAAGATATAATATAAACTCAATAGAAAGTCAGATAACTGACCCCCTTTCCGAGGTAGCTAGGACTATCTATAGTCCCTTTGGCAAGGGGTAAAATAGTAATCTTACCTAGGTACTTCAAATGGGCCGCCAGTTTAGTCAAAAAGGGTCCTGGGTAGAGCCTTCAGGGTCCCGCTTGGGGTCCATTTTCTAGAGTGTGGCCCTGGTCTGTGGGTTAGTTAAGATGGGCCTAACCGGGAAATCTTCTATCCCCAATCACTTAGCCCCTCACATTTTGCCTGCATGCCGAGCTAAGCAAGTAGCCAGGTGAAATGTGGAAACAGCCTATGGCCGGCATATATCCGGTGGGCTTCGAAAACTGGGCCCCCCGTTATGGACGGCCCTGCGGCCACTGACTATAGATGGAGCAAATCTCGAGGCTTGGACGGCGGCTTAGAAAACTGCCCTCTTAGCAAATATAAAATGTAATTGCTAAGGATGGGGGCTCCATCTTTCATTTTCCAGTATCGACCTCTATCAAGCATTTTTTTCATGGCTTTTCCTCGTTCCCTTAGCACCATAGAGATGGCTGAATACATTACCTACCACTTTGATGGGACCGACGCAGGGTTGCTTTTCCCTCGTTGCCTCTTCCGAAGGATTTTTCAGGCCTTGTGCCTGAGTTATGAACTCGCCGTGGCCGAGGAAGCTACTCGGCACTTTGAACTTCCAGAACCGCCATAGGTCATCTTTTATGTAATGCTGCTGAACAAAGTCGAGAGGTTGGGGTTCTTGCATGGGCGGACGCTTCGCGTAACGGAGTCGACCCTTAATGAGCTCCGGTGGAGCACTTTCAAGTCGTACGTGTGGCTGAACGAAGATCGAATCGTCGAGGCTCGGTTCCGGGCGAAGGCTGAGCAAAAGGAGGAGAGCTCGAGGGTCGGGCGAGAGGAAGAACGCTCGGAGGCCGAGTGGGAGGAAGAGAGCTCAGCCACCGAAGGGGCAGCCTCCCATTCGGATGATGACAAGCCGGAGTGAGGCTAGCAAGAGATGCCCTGAACGCATGGCCTATTTCTTTGCTCCTTTGTCCTATCCTTTTTTATACTGTATTCGCACTTTATTAACGAAAACGTTCATTTCTAATAGCCATGCTTCTTTCATTAATCATTCTTCTATTACAAACTTGTTCCGTCGCTTTGGTTTGTGTTTTCATTTTTCATACGCCATAGGGTAGTAGCCCCCAAGTGAAAGAACAAGTGATCCATCATTTGGCTGGGGAGTATGCAATTTGTATCACGATAGGTCGTGAGGCCTTGCTATTGAATCCTTAGCCTCCACTGGTGCTAAGAGTGCAGCGGTCGGCCGTAAGACTATGAACAGAGACCCTTAGCCCCTACTGGGGCTAAGAGTGTAGCGACTGGCTATTGGGCCATGCTAAGAGATTCTTAGCCCCCACTGGGGCTAAGAGTGTAGCGACCGGCCGTAGGGCTGTGCTCAGAGACTCTCAGCCCCCACTGGGGCTACGAGTGTAGTGACCGACCGTAGGGTCGTACTCCGAGACCCTCAGCCCCCACTGGGGCTAACAGTGTAGCTACCAGTCGTAAAGCCGTGCTCAGAGACCCTTAGGCCCCACTGGGGCTAAGAGTGCATCGACCAGCCGTAAGGCTGTGCTCAGAGACCGTTAGCCCTCACTAGGGCTAAGAGTGTAGCGACTGGCCATAGGGCTGTGCTCATGGAAAGAGAAGATTGCGGGTGAGTGCGAAAGTGGCCGTTGTAGGATCTGATTTTATTTCTTGTAATCAAGGAATACATAACCATTGGATGTAAATAAAAGCATAACCCTAAGTGTAGTACTTCCTCAGGTTGCTGCTATGGCAGGTTCGTGGTATGTGAGTGGCCTCAAGGCGGTATGTTCCGGGGCGAAGTTAAGAAGCAACTTTACATGGGCCTTCCCAATTAGCAGTGAGTTTACGATGTTCCCCTACGCGAGCTATGGCTTTCATACGATGGAGAACGAGGTCGCCTGCCTGAATTGGCTGCAATCGAACTACGTGGCCATGAAGGCGTGCGATGCAGAGCTTATAAAGGGCTTCCCGAAGGAGAGCATCGCCATGGATGGAGGGGAGGTGATCCAGGGCCTCTCAGAGTGCTGCATTGTTCAGCTCTTCCTAGAAAGTTGTCAACCGATGAGTGTGGAGACCGACTTCCACGGGTAGGACAGCCTCGGACCCATAAGCTAACATAAAGGGAGTCTCGCCAGTAGCGGTTTTCTCGGTAGTGCAGAGAGGCCATAGAACGTCGTGCAGTTTGTTCACCCAGTTTCCTTTACCATCATCAAGTTTCTTTTGCAGGCCATGGAGAATAGACTTATTGGCTGCCTCGGCTTGGCCGTTGGTCTGAGGGTCAACAATGGCGGTGAACCGAGCTTGGCAGCCCAAATTACTAAGATAATTGGTGAGCCTATTGGTATCGAACTGTATGCCGTTATCAAAATGATAGCATGGGGGATGCCGAAGCGAGTCATGATGTTCTGTGAAATGAACCTACGTACTTCGGCGGTGGTAATGGAGGCGACGGCCGCGAACTCTATCCACTTGGTGAAGTAGTCCATCGCTGCAAAGAGATACTTGCACTGCCCTGTAGCTTTGGGGAAGGGGCCGAGGATATCCATTCCCTAAATAGCGAATGGTAGGGGATTGACAATCGGCGTCATGGGAGTGGAGGGTACTCATTAGATGGAGGCGAACTTTTGGTCCTTATCGTAGGTCCGCACTAGTGTCATGGCGTCCTCCCCCAAACTAGGCCAATAGTAGCCAGTTCGGATGGCCGTCACAGCTAGGGCACGGCCACCAGCATTTGCACTGCAAATGCCTTCGCGTAGCTCTTTCGGTATCTTTCTCCCTGCCTCCGAGGTCATGCAATATAAGAGAGGTCGAGTGAAGGACCTCGTGTATAGGATCCCCTTATATAGGATGAACCAGTTCGACCTTTTCTTCACTTTGTCCGCTTCTTTTGGATTCGCAGGAAGGGTACCGTCAGTGAGGTACGCGTGGATGGGGTCCATCCATATCGAGCTTTTGTCTAACCATAGCACTTCATATGGATCTTTGCTCCTTTTTGACAGGGTCTCCCGCTGAATATTTTTGGGCTTCCCATCATCAAACAAACTTGCCAGTTTAGACAGTGCATGGGTCTGTTGGTTCTCCGAGCGGGGGATATGTGTGATCGTAAAGTGCTTTAGTAGCTTAGTCGCCTCTCGTACCCGCCGAACATATGTTGCCATGGTGTCGTCTTTAGCTTCATATGCACCGTTGAGCTGACTGAAGACTAGTTGAGAGTTAGAAAATCCTTGGATCGAGTCTGCCCTGACAGTGTAGCATAGTTCTATTGCCGCAATGAGCGCTTCGTACTCTGCTTCATTGTTGGACGCTTTGAACATGAACTTTAAGGTGTGTTTATGCCATACTCTGGCGGGACTCTCCATGATGAGGCCGGCCCCACTTCCATCCTTAGTGGATGAGTCGTCAACATGCAGGTTCCAGGACCAGGGATGCAGCTCACCTTCCTCTACAGGCATGCGTTTTCGACCAGAAAGTCATTTCGCGCCTAGGCTTTGATAGCCCGTCGTGGTTCAAAGACGAATTCGTAGCGTGACAATTTGACGGCCCACTTTAAGAGCCGCCTTGAGGCATCTAGCCTTTGAAGGACGTTCTTCAAGGGTTGGTCGGTTAGGACCAGGATCATGTGAGCCTCAAAGTAGGGCCTTAGCTTCCGACTGGCCATCACTAGGGCATAGGTGAACTTCTCTATAAAAGGGTAGTTTACTTTCGCCCCTGCTAAGGCGTCACTCATATAGTACACAGGGACTTGCTCCTTAGCCCTTTCCACCACAAGAACTACGCTGACTGCGTGCTCCGAAACGGCCAGGTAAAAGACAAGTGTTTCTCCTGCCTGGGGACTGGCGATTTTGGGTAGGTGCTTGAAAAGCCTCGTCGGCCTGCTGGTCCCAAATGAAGTTTGCCCGCTGTCGTAAGACACAGAAGAACGGCTGGCACTTGTTTGCAGATCGGGATATGAATCGACCCAGGATAATTATGCAGCCGGTTAAGCGTTGCACTTCTCTGATATTCCGTAGCGGTTTCATGTTGAGTACGGCCTGGATGTTATCCAGGTTAGCTTCAATCCTGTTGCAGTTGATCATGAACCCCAAAAATATTTCCAACCGTACTCCAAACATGCATTTATTGGGGTGAAGCTTCATGCTGAAGGCCTGCAGTATGTCGAACATCTTTCTTAAATCATGGTTGTGGTTAACGTCGGTCCTACTTTTTACTATCATGTCATCAACGTAGACTTCCATAGTTTTGCCAATGAGGGGCTCGAACAACTTATTGACGAGGCGCTAATAGGTTGCTCCTACATTTTTTAGACCGAAAGGCATCAACTTATAATAATGTAGGCCTCAGTCCTGATGAACGCAGTCTTCTCTTGATCATCTGCGCAGAGGTACTTGGTGATACCCGAAGAAGGCATCCATGAAACTCAATAAAGTGTAATGCCCCAAATGTGCATAAATCACTGTTTGCGATTCTTTCATTAGTTTTTCCAATTAAACTTGATAATCCAAATGATCAGGCATTACCGTTATCCAGCAAGGACAAGGCTTTGCTGGTACATGATAAACTTAGCCATAATAATCAATATTTACCATCAATGGCATTCACACCATCACAGCCCATCAGATCATTTAAATAAATATAGAAACTATTGTAACATCAAAACCATTCAAACATCTCAAGGATTACACCAAAATATAGAATTCTGATAAAATATACAGTTTCCACACCAAAGTATATCACAATTCGTTGTTATAAACGTCTCAATGATAATACACCACCATTCCGTATAGACTTCCCGACACACTTATTATCTTCAGCCGTCCTGCCCACCTGAAGCGATTCACTGAACACTACCCTAAAACAAAACATGAAAACATTTCGAACTGTGAGCCGAAGCTTAGTACATGCATTCCTATATTGTTAAACGTCATGAAAAAAAAAATTGGTTCGGCTCGTATTCCAATACATTTTTTAATTAAAAACAGGGAATGGGATAAATATGAAAATGCATTGTCAATTATTATCTGATAGTGAACCCATAATAACTGTTACGATCTAAAGATAGACGTACACCTGCCAAGCCAATCGGGACCTGGCCTGTAGCCGAACAGGTAACTGAAGGGCTATGCCCTATAACTTGTAACTGATTAGGTCACTAATTATATGATAAATCACTGATTAAATTGATTCATTAATGTACTAACTAAAACATTATAATTTTGATAAATACGTGCTGATTTCTAAATATACAGACAATGAACGTACCTGGAATTTTTAAATGTAACCACATCGAATAATATTATGCACAAAAATGGAAGGAATGATAGATTAGGCCCTAATTCTATATAAAATTATCGTTTTAGGAACATACAGTTAGCAAAAATATTTATTTCATAGCTAATAATTTAGTAAAAGAAAAGTAAAAGCATAATAGGGCTTAGAATGAATGACTCATAACTTAGTTATCTGACCTCTAATTATGACTCAAAAACTCTAATATAGAAAGCCTAGAAAGTTCCAAAAATCTTTCATTTAGAACACCAAGCTTGATTCCCACAATAGAAATCCCAAAGTGAAGCTACAACACAAGCACGTCAGTTTTGGTCCATTCTACACAGTTTTGGTGAAATGACCATAACATTTTCCACAGACCTCGGATTAAGGTGGCTCAAAAGGAATTTGAAAGCTAACACACTGAAATATCTACCCACCAAAAATCATAATTTTCAAATGGGCGCATCATCACCAATTTAATCACAAAATCAGTCCTGTTTTCCAAAACGTTTCAGCCTTCACTGTTTTAGCTTTTCCCTCTTTTTTTTTACACAAATCCTCAACTTAAACCATTCATTAAAAGCATGTAAAAAAGCTTTGGTCCATCCTAACACCATACAAAATCACCACACTCAAATTCATTTCATAATCATATCCAATAAAGATCATTTTTCAATCAAATACACACATAAACCAAACTTAATGCTAGTTTAATCCAAACCATACATTACTTGCGAAAACCCTAGTTTATGGCCCACTTGGGCTCACTCCAACTCATTTGAAATCAACAAAAACATCATCATAAACACCAATAGGTTAGAAGATGACCAAATCAAAGATTAAACAATCAAAATCCAACACTTTAACATCAAGCTTGCATTATTAAGGATTAACCCTAACCCTAATATGATCCAACCTCAACTCCAGCATGATCAACACCAAAATAACTCTTAATTCTTATCAAAAAACATGATCAAAGATCACAACCATCAAAACAAGAATCAAAACTAAAATAAAAAGCAAAACTAACGAGATCAAGTTTCAAGATTACTTACTTTGCTTGAAAATAAGTGGAGATGGAGGTGATGTTTAGAGGTTTTGATGATAAAGGATTGTGGCTAGAGGTACTAGGATGTCGGGGGGGTCGGAGGTCACTGGGGTTAGCCGAAAAATTGGTCGAAAAATACCCAGAACTGGCTTGGAGCTGCTGCCGTAGGGGAGAGAGAGAGGAGAGAGAAAATGGAGTTTTGGATTGAGTTGTGTTTTGTTGACTAATCTAACTCTTGGCTGCGTTTTTAGCTGGGAAAGTAACCTTTTTGAGCTAACCATGGTTAAGCTTAATCATAGTAATTAGTTAGGTTAATAAGCAAACTTGTTGGGCTTCAAATCGGCTGAAATAAGTTAGATTCGAGAATAAAATACTTCGTAACGATAACGTTTTTACGAAACTCAAAATTAAATTTTTGTAATGTTACGGAAAATAAAATAAATTACTTAGATTAAACTTGTTAGGGCTTACTATCAATTCTTCTAAGGTTTTCGTTAATCAATTAAATAAACAAATAAAATCCGAAATGCCAAGCGAGGGCCAAATAAAATTTTCCCCACCGGGGGGAATAAAGGAGATAGATAATTGTGAGAAAAAAATTATGAACATGAGGTAATTAAATAAATAAATATAATTAAATAATTTAGGGTTGGGCCATTACGGCCTTCCCCCCTTAAAGAGTTTCGCCCTCGAAACTTATGAATTTACCATGTAATGCAAGATTACCTCAAATAAATATGGGTATTTGGCTTTCATTTCCTCTTCAGTTTCCCAAGTAGCTTTTTGGGAGGTAAGATTTGACCATAGCAGTTTGACTAGAGGTATCTGCTTGTTGTGCAACTGCTTAATTTTACGATCTAGTTTTTGGATTGGTGATACTAAATCGCAGTGATTTCAATAGGTTCATATACAATGGTGTGGTTTGGATATGAGGTATATGTTCTAGGCTAAGAGATGTGAAACACGTTATGCACATGTTCTAGCTCTATCGGCAGATCCAGTCGATATGATACGGGATTTACCTTTTCAATGATTTCATAAGGTCCAATATATCTTAGACTCAATTTGCCTCGAACCTCTTGATACCCTTAGTTGGTGATACTTTCAGAAAAACTTTATCGCCTACTTGAAAACTGTAAAGGCCTCCTTCTCTTGTCCGCATAACTCTTTTGACGACTCTGGGCAACCCTAATGTGCTCCCGAATCCTTCTTATTATTTCCACGGTTGCCTGGATCATTTCAAAGCCTATAATCAACGCCTCATCCAAGTCACTCCAACACAGTGGTGTTTTACATTTTCTTCCATATAAAGCCTCAAACGGGGCCATTCTGATGGTGGACTGGTAGCTATTGTTATAAGAAAACTCCATCAACAGCAAATCGTCTTCCCACTTCCCTTGGAATTTTAACATGTCCTCTAGAATTTGATTCACTCTTTCAGTTTGCCCATCTGTCTCAGGGTGATCAGAGCTACTAAAGTTCAATTTGGTCCCAAAGGTCTTTTGAAGTGCTTACCAAAAACGGGTTTGGAATCTTTGATCCCTATCTGATACTACATCTAAAGAAATTCCGTCTAGTTAGACTATCTCTTTAACATATAACTAGGCTAGTTTTTCAACTCCTCAGGTATCTTTGATTGGCATAAAATGGGCCGACTTGGTAAGTCGATTGACTATAACCCAAATAGCATTCTTCTTCGAGGTAGAAAGGGGTAAACCCATAATAAAGTCTATTGAGATCGAATCCCACTTCCAAGTGGGAATTTCTAGGGATCGCAATTCATCCACAGGACGCTGATGCTCTGCTTTAACTTTCTGGCAGGTCAGACACTTGTCTACATATTCTACAACCTCCTTTTTCATATTATTCCGCCAGAAGTATTGCCTTAAATCTATGTACATCTTGGTGCCTCCTGGATGCACTGAGTAGCGAGTATTATGAGGCTCCTCTTGGATCTATTTCCTTAATTCCTCATTTCAGGGCGCACATAGGTGATTTTGGAATTGTAGGGTCCCATCCTCATGTTCTACGAACCCAAGAGACTTTCCTTTCTCTAAATTTTGCTTTATTCTTTAGAGTTCAGGATCACTTTCTTAGTTGACTCGAATTTCCTCCGCTATGAAAGGCCATAAGGTAAGTGCTGATAATTGAACATGTGCTCGCCCATGGGGCACTAGTTGAATTCCCAAGTCCTCAAGTTCTTTTAAGAGACTCGACTGAGTAATCACCACAGTATTTGAGCTATGTTGCGTTTTCCTACTCAGGGCATCTGGTACAACATTTGCTTTATCTAAATGATATTAAATTTGTAAATCATAATCCTTAATTAGCTCAAGCTAACACCGTTACCTTAAGTTGAGCTCCTTCTAGGTGAAGATATACTTCAAACTTTGATGGTCAGTATAAATCTTGTATGGTACTCCATATAAGTAATGTCTCCAAGCTTTCTATGCAAAGACCACGGCTGCTAACTCCAAGTCATGGGTAGGATAGTTTTTCTCATAGGGCTTGAGCTGTCGAGAGGCATAAGCTACTACCTTATCTTCCTGCATCAGAACACACCCCAATCCATTCTTTGAAGCATCACTATAAATGGTATACTCCTTACCTTTCATTGGTAGCGTTAGGATCGGGGCGGTAGTTAGTCACTGCCTTAGCTCTTGAAAAGCTTACTCATATTTTTCAATCCACTCAAACTTATTCGCTTTCTTCAGCAGATTGGTCAGGGGTGAAGCTATTTTTGAAAAGTCCTTGACGAACCTTCGATAATAACCACCTAAACCCAGAAAACTTCTAGTCTTAGTGATGTTAGTAGGCCTTGACCACTCTGTGGTTGCCTTGAACTTTTGGGGGTCAACTTTGATTCCTTCTTTTGTAACCACATGTCCCAAAAACATCACTTCTTCCAACCAAAATTTACACTTCTTTAATTTGCCATAAAGTTGATGCTCTCTCAGGGTTCGTAACACCATCCTCAAATGATCAGCATGTTCATCTCTGTCCTTAGAATAGATAAGAATGTCAACTATGAAGACCACCATAAATTTGTCTAGGTAAGGTCTGAAGACTCTGTTCATAAGATCCATGAAGGCTGTCGGAGCATTGGTGAGGCCAAATGGCATCACTATAAACTCATAGTGACCATACCTAGTTCTAAATGCAGTCTTGAGGACGTCATCAGGTTTAATCCTAAGAAGGTGTTACCCTGACCTCAAATCAATCTTAGAGAAGACTCTTACTCCTTGCAATTGATCAAACAAGTCATCGATTCATAATAAAAGATATTTATTTTTGATGGTGATCTTGTTCAACTCCTTGTAGTCAACATACAGCCTTAAAGTTCCATCCTTTTTCTTTACGAACAATACCGGGGCACCCCATGATGACACACTTAGCCTAATAAAGCCCTACTATAACAGTTCATCTAATTGAAGCTTCAGTTCCTTAAGCTCAGTTTGGGCCATACAATATGGGGCTTTGGAAATAGGTTGGACATCAGGGATTAATTCAATTCCAAAATCAATTTCCCTCTGTGAGGGTAATACTGGTAACTCTTCAACGAAAGCATCCTCAAATTCACAGGCTACAGGAATATTTCAGCTTTCTCTTCTTTTGCTTGGGTGTCAATAGCATAACACCAATATCCCATACACCCTTGACATAATAGCTTACTTACTTTAATAGCAAAAATCAAGGGATATTATTTTTCCTCTCTCTGCCCATCGAAGAATACTTCTCTCCCTTTTTCATCTTTTAAAATAGCCTTAAGATCCTCACGGTCAATCCTAGCTCCATAAGTGTGCAACCAATTCATTCTTAGAATGATGTCAAAATCACACAAATCAAATTGAATCAAATCCACTGGGAAGGTGGTTCTACCAATGGTAATACGAACAAGTTTATAAGAGATAGGGCATTCAATCACACAATCATTGGTATCTTGATCCTATAATTGGTTTCCGTCCTCCTATTTTCCAGGTTCAATTGCATGGCAGATTGAGTGGATATAAATGAATGAGTAGCACCTGAATCAAATAATACACAAAATGGCTTTAAATTTAAAAATAGAGTTCCAGTTACTACCGTACCAGAGGTGGCAGCTTCCTTCTTGCTCATTACATATGCCCGTCTTACTGCTGTAGCCTTTGTGGTGGGGCCCCTTGGTGAGGTGGGGCCAAGGGTTTTGCTACACCTTTGTCTACAAGCTTCATCCTTCGGGGGTATGTAACAATAAGGTATTCAGGGCTTCCACGCCACATGCACTTATTAGTTCCTACTCGGTATTTAGGAGTGGTGTGATTTGTTCTGCCGCATTTTGCACAGGGCACTCTTGAGCCTGCAGGACGCCTCTTGGGGGGAGCAGGAGAACGTTTCTTCTGGTTCACACTCTCACTCAGAGTTCCTCGCTCAAACCCCTTCATCTTTTGGTTGATTGGATTCAGTGCTCTCAACTCTATCTTTACTCGCTCCTCTTCAGCCGCTCGCTCATATAGTTCTTAGTAAGTTCAAATTGGTTGCCCAGCTAACAGATTTCGAATATGGAAAGCAGACCCTCTTTAAACCTTCTCATCTTCAACCTTTCAGATAATACAAACTTAGGAACAAACCTGGATAATTCTATGAACTTACTGGCGTACTACATCACAGTCCTGGTGCCACTCATCTTCAGCTCCATCAAATCTTTCTCCTTTTGCCTTTGGACCACAACTGGGTAAAATTTTGCCCTCAATTCACTTAGGAATTTACTCAAGGTGAATTCAGGCCCTACGAGCTTATCCTTAACAGTATTCCACCAAATATCAGCTTCACCAGTTAAATAATACATCCCAATATTTACTTTCTTTTCTTCTAGCACTTCTACCACTGTAAAGATTTTCTCCATTCCCCTTATCCATTCCTCCAACACTACTGGATCATAAGTTCCATCATAAACTTTAGGATTGCATAGTGCTACCCTATCTGCTAATTTATCCTCTTTAGGAAGGGTTTTAGCAGGTACTTGGGGAATTCGCCTCATCAATTCAGCTACTAAGGCTAGCCAGTAGTTCGGGTCCCTAATGTTGTTAGCCAACTCAGAAGCAATCGGTGGCATTTGGCCAAAATTTGGTGGCACATGATGGGAGGCTTGATTACCCGATCCCTGGCCATGATCCGAGATTTCCTCTATATGAATCTCTACATTGTTGTGCACTAATTCGGACATTCTCATCATACATTAAACAAAATAGTTCAATCACTGGAATACCCAAATATATAAGATAAAGCGTGCCCAATAAATACATTTAATATAACTCAAAAATTATTAAAAACGAACCCAAAGCTTCATTATATCATTTCATAACTGCTTATTTACATACGTAACTGCATGTTTATACACATGATCAGCAAAATATATTACATCTAACAGACTAGGCGAAGTCAGTTTTGACTCCTACCTTAACCCCAAACACTAACTAGCCCCAAAACACTATGTCCGTCACATGACCAAAAAGAGATACGGACCATGTCATCACGGCCGGAAAGGATCTAACTGACTATATACAATGTCATATCCTACACAAACTACATCCATCCAAACCGACCATGCTATAAACAAACAGTGCTTAAAAAGAAAACTACTAACACCAACCCCTAGAACCACCTAACGATCCCTACATGGATTGTAATTCGGGTTGGACTAATCATCAGGTTCTTTGCCTGGATCGAAGCTGCTAGTCGATGCCTCTGACTCGACATCACCAGCCTCCTACTCAACCTATTGCTCCACTACCTTCTCGTCAATCTCCTAATCTCACTGTTGCCCTACCATCGCCTCATCAATGTCCTGATCCTCCTTGGGATCCTCCTCGTCCACCGGATGGCCCTCGTCGTCAGAACTAACCGTCACTATCTCTGGTGTATCAGGGAGGTCTATCACTACATAAGCCTCCCCAGGACTGTTAGGCATCAGTGGGGTTCCTGGTGCAGGCGAGGAGGGTGGTCCCTGTGCTGGTGCGGGGGCTGCAGTTGGGGGATATGCCTGATGTGACGGGAAGATATGTTGTAGAGTCTCCATGGTAATCCCCCTCTGCTCAAACTTCTCCCTCAACAACAACTCTGTAGCGATATTAGTCTATACCCCTTGGGCCTAAAACCTAGTCTATCCTAACTTGGGTTCCCTATTACCATGTAGGGATGATAACAGAGCCTAAACTCTGCCCACAGATGAGCTGCAGGTAAGGACCAGAGCTGTCTATATGCACGGACCATAGTACTGTGAAACTCATAGAAAGGGTCCTGTGCGTGAGACTCTATATTAGCATGCAGCGACGCGATATGAGCAGCCATAAATACACTCGGCATCATGTTAACACCATAAGGGTCCATCTAGCAAAGAAAAGACATATATGAGAGGCATATATAACCATAATTAAGGAACATGCAAATGTAAGCAACCTGCATTTCTAATATCGTTACTACGCTTCTAATATCACTCTAGCAGTATTCAATAGCCCTCACTACCAACCATTCTCACCCTCTTATTTCTAAACTCCACATTCCACAAAGAAAAATCTCAACCTAACTCTGATACTAAATCTATAATGCCCCAAACATACATAAATCACTGTTTGTGATTCTTTCATTAGTTTTCCCATTTAGACATGATAACCCAAATGATCAGGCATTACCGCCATCCAGCAAGCATAAGGCTTTGCTTGTACATGATAACTTAGCTATAATAATCAATGTTTACCATCAAAGGCATTCACACAATCACAATCCAATCAAATCATTTAGATAAATATAGAAATTGTTCTAACATCAAAACCATTCAAACAACTCAAGGCTTACACCAAAATATAGAATTATGATAACTTATGCAGTTTTCAAACCAAAATATATCACAATACGGCGTTATAAATATCTCAACGATAATACACCACTATTCCATATAGACTTCCTGGATCACTTATTATCTTCAACATCATGCCCGCCTGATGGCAATTCACTGAACACTTTCCTAAAACAAAATATGAAAACATTTCGAACTGTAAGCCAAAGCTCAGTACATGCATTCCTGTATTCTTAAACATTCATGGAAAAAAACTGGTTGGCCTCGTATTGCAGCCCATTTTTAATTAAAAACAAGAAATGATTTAAACAAATTCTCAACTTAAACCATTTCTTGGAAGCCTGTAAACAAGCTTTGGTCCATCCCAACATCATATAAAATCACAACACTCAAATTCTCTTCATAATCATATCCAATAAAGATTATTTTTCAATCAAATACACGCATAAACCAAACTTAATGCTAGTTTAATCCAAACCATACATTACTTGCCAAAACCCTAGTTTGTGGCCAACTTGGACTCAGTTCAACTGATTTAAAATCACCAAAAACATCATCATAAACACCAATAAGTTAGAAGATGACCAAATTAAAGATAAAACAATCAAAATCTAACACTTTAACATCAAGCTTGCATGATTAAGGATTAACCCCAACCTTGGCATGATCCAACCTCAACTCCACCATGATCAACACCAAAATAACTCTTATTTCTTATCAAAACAACATGATCAAATACCACAAACATCAAAACAAGAATCAAAACTAAAATAAAAAGCAAAACCAACAAGATCAAGTTTCAAGATTACTTACTTTGCTTGAAAATAAGTAGAGATGGAGGTGATGTTTAGAGGTTTTGATGATGGAGGATGGTGGCTAGAGGTACTAGGATGTCAGGGGGTCGGAGGCCGTTGAGGTTGGCCAGAAAACTGGCCGAAAAACAGCCAGAACTGGCTGGGAGCTGCTGCCATGGGGGAGAGAGAGAGGAGAGAGAAAATGGAGTTTTGGATTGAGTAGTGTTTTGTTGACTAATCTAACTCTTTGATTAGTTTTTAAATAGTAAAGTAACCTTTTTAGGCTAACTATGGTTAAGCATAATCATGGTAATTAGTTAGGTTAATAAACAAACTTGTTGGGCTTCAAATCGGCCGAAATAAGTTGGGTTCAGGAATAAAACGCCTCGTAATGATAAGGTTTTTACGAAACTCAAAATTAAACTTTTGTAATGTTACGGAAAATAAAATAAATTACTTAGATTAAACCTCTTAGGGCCTACTATCAATTCTTGCAAAGTTTTCTGATGTATGTCCCGAGGGTCCAAGCTAGAACTCAAATTAAGAGTGAAAGCTTATAAACTAAGGGAGGATACAATCAAAGGAAACCAAGGAAAAATGTGATGAATTATGCTGGTTGTGATGGATTTGTCAAGGGAAGGATGAAACCAAGCTAAAACCCACCAAGTACTCGACGTGAATAAGTGAAACAAGAAGGCTTGAAGGTGGCACGGCATGGCCGTGCCAAAATTCTGCCCGGCCGTGACTTGTCTTCTCACTTTGCACGGTTGGAGTTGCCTTAAAGAGGGGATGTTTGCTAGACTTTTTGGGATTGTCTAGGCTATGATTGTGGATGGAATGGAGAGTATGAATGGTGTGGGAATGTAGGGATGTGAAGGAGCTTCAAAGTGAAAGATTACTAACTCAAAACTCAAGTTAATAATCTCACCTTAATTCACCTTAAATCCGGTTGCATCAAACCAGGATAGGATAGACTAAACTCATAGAATGGATACAGATATCACCACCAATCTTGAGTTTAGGGCCCTTAACCTCAATTAGGATACAGAAACACCACCTAATTAAGAGTTAAGACTTACTTGATCACCACTTAGTTCGGCCTAAACTAAGATAAGCAAGTGAAGTGTTTAAGTGTGCAAAAGCACGAAAGCACAAAGCTCTCAACTTGGGTTTTGATTCAAATCTCATGTGTGTTGATACAAGGGGCATGCAAGCTTTTTAAATGGAGCTAAGCTAGCAAGAAAGCACACACACACGCCCCTCTACCTTTCTTAATAGTTAGGAAAGGTATTAAGAGCTAATACAAGTTGATTTGTGCTAAACTAAATTACAAGCTTGCTTAAACAAATCTAATACATTTTAAACATAAAGTAAAACATTACTAATATTCATTATACATCAATGTACTCTTAAACTAAGCTTAATACATGCTAGGATTGTGCCGAATTCCCATTGGTCAGCCGTAAGGTGGAGCTTGCCTTTTGTCTAGCCAATAGCATGCAAGAGACACTCTTTTTGCTGTTTGTTCTTCATTTGTCCGACCTTCCTAAGGTCTTGCAGCCCATCATTGATGCTTAGGGACGTGTGCCAAGCCTTGGTGAGTGTGCCTATCTAGCTGAAGATGAGCAAACCCACAGATGAAGCAAGATAAACCAAGTGCAGCTGAACCAGGTTCGAGACTAGTTTCTGGCCGGTTTTGGGACTATGTTTAAGCTTACCAAACGTGAGTATGAATTGGTTTTCAGGCCATGGGGGGTCATTTTGGGATGTGTTAAACCCCCCCCACAAAAAAATCAAGGTTATGACATGTTTAAGTAAGGTAATTAGGCTTAAACATTTTACCGCGCAGATTAGAGCTTAATCTGACCGGTTTGGAAAAAGTCCTTGATCTCTTATCCTCTTGTGGGTATGATTGAAAACTAATGCTTGGAACTGAAAGTAGACATTTTGAGGATTCCCAAAAGGTAAAATTCCAAGACTTAAACCACTATTAAGCTTATGAAATCACATAACCAAAACCGAGTAAGTTCTGGTTGAACTGGGCAGTTTGTATGTCTTGGGTTTAATAGTTAATTTGAGAGGGTAAATGAAGTCCAAATGGGATGAAACTTGTTCTGATGTAAAGCTGACTTCTTAAACTTCAATCCCAATGCAAAATATTGGACTTAAACCTTAAAGCAGCTTATATAATTAACCTCTCAAAGCCGGATTTGCTGCTGGAAGCAAACCATGACCTGCTGTTTTAGGTCTTAAACAAAATAAGGATGATTTATTCGTCCTTTAATCTCCAAAATGAATTTACCTAGCTTGATTTGATTCTTTGAATTAAGGAGCATGGAGGGATATGCATCATTCTCCCCTTGATAAAAAGATTTGTCCTCAAATCAGTTTAGGTGATTACCTCCTCTTCTTGATTTATTGTATGGCTGAAATAGAATCAACCATTCAATTGACTTGCCTTTGATTGTGGAGGCTCTCTTCTCTTCATGTCCCTTGCTGAATTGAATGTTGGACTTAAGGGACTCTTTGAATATGTCATGAACCACTTTCTCACTTACTCTTAATTCAAGATTAGGAGTTGTAAGTAATGGTTTTGAATGCTCTTAACAGAAGGTTTGTTTGAGTGCTTTGGGTGTGGGTGGAGTGTGGAAAAAGGTTGATGGTTCACCAAGAGATAGGAAAAGAATACTTTGATTCTCCTTACCTTTTGGTGGGGGGTGAATGTGTAAGGAGAGCATGGAGCCTTCATCAGCTTCTACCATGACTTCTTCAAGATCATCTCCATCATGGTTTTCAACTTCTGCTTCTTTTTCCTCTTCTAATTCGACCTCCTCAGTTGCCTTCCATTCAGCTAAGGTGACAAACCTTCGGTTTGTACAATCTGATGCTAAGTGACCAAAGCCTTGGCACTTAAAACACTTTGGGATGTTTCTAGGAAGGGGTTTTGGTGTGAGTTGTGGTGGTAGGCCTTTTTGTGGAGTTTGGTTTTTTGTGGAGAAGGGGAAAGGGAGGCCATGGGTTTAGGGGCATAAGATGAACTCCCCTTGTTTAAGGTTTGTTCATATGGTGAGGGATTTGGGATTTCATGCCGTGAGGGCAGTTTGCTCTTCTTTTGCTGCTCAACCTTGTGAGCTAGCACACATACTTCATCAAAAGAAGTGTAAGCTTGTAAATCAACAACATTAGCATACCTAGGATCAAGACCTCCCAAGTATCTAACAATTGTTTGTTCTTCTGGCTCTTGAATATTACACTTAATCACAAGCTTTTCAAATTCACGAGTGTATTCTTCTACACTCAGATTACCTTGGTTCAAATGGTGGAGTTGAGAGTAGCAATCTTGAATATAGGTAGAAGGAAGAAATCTAACCTTGAGCTTTGATTTCATCTTCTCCCAAGTTTTGATTTTGGACCTCCTTTCTCTTACTCTTTTGGCACACAAGTTAGTCCACCAAAGAGAAGTATATTTTCGAAGCCTTAAAGCAATCAGCTTCACCTTCTTGTCTTCTGGGATGTCCTTGTACTCAAAAACTCTTTCAACTGTGTGTAACCAATCCAAAAACTCTTCAGGATCAAGCTTGCCTTCAAATTCTGGAATTTCAACTTTGAAATCATTTGCACTAGCTTGATTTTGTGAGTCTTGTCTAGTCATTCTCAATGGTTCATCTTCACTGGATGAATTAAGAGTATGGCTAAACACTTGTTCTTATCTTCCGAAATCAGACTGGAATGGTTCTTCATTAGCTTGTTGCTTTTGCTTCAAATATGCACCAAGCTGTTTTTAGAGGTACTCATTTTGAGCTTGAATTTCTTAATTCCTTTGTGAGTCCTCTCTACTTTTGCTAACCAAAAACTCAGTTTGCTTCATTAAAGCTTCGAACCTTTCCTCCAAGGTCGTGCTTGTTGAGGCCATGTTTGAACAAAGTTTCAGGTTTTTGTGTTTGGAATTTTTTTTTTTTTTTTTTGAGTTTGGGGAGCTTGGGGATGAATACCAGGCCAAGGAGAAACTTGCTATGATACCAAATATGATGTATGTCCCGAGCGTCCAAGCTAGAACTCAAATTAAGAGTGAAAGCTTACAAACCAAGGGAGGATACAATCAAGGAAAACTAAGGAAAATGTCATGAATTATGCTGGTTGTGATGGATTTGTCAAGGGAAGGATGAAACCAAGCTAAAACCCACCAAGTACTCGACGTGAATCAGTGAAACAAGAAGGCTTGAAGGTGGCACGGTCGTGCCTATGGACACGGCATGGCCATGCCAAAATTCTACCCGGCCGTGACTTGTCTTCTCACTTTGCACGGTTGGAGTTGCCTTGAAGAGGGGATGTTTGCTAGACTTTTTGGGATTGTCTAGGCTGTGATTGTGGATGGAATGGAGAGTATGAATGGTGTGGGAATGTAGGGATGTGAAGGAGCTTCAAAGTGAAAGATTACTAACTCAAAATTCAAGTTAATAATCTCACCTTAATTCACCTTAAATCCGGTTGCATCAAACCAGGATAGGATAGGCTAAACTTATAGAATGGATACAGATATCACCACCAATCTTGAGTTTAGGGCCCTTAACCTCAATTAGGATATAGAAACACCACCTAATTAAGAGTTAAGATTTACTTGATCACCACTTAGTTCGGCCTAAACTAAGATAAGCAAGTGAAGTGTTTAAGTGTGCAAAAGCACAAAGCTCTCAACTTGGGTTTTGATTCAAATCTCATGTGTGTTGATACAAGGGGCATGCAAGCTTTTTAAATGGAGCTAAGCTAGGAAGCAAGCGCACACACACACACCCCTCTACCTTTCTTAATAGTTAGGAAAGGTATTAAGAGCTAATACAAGCTGATTTGTGCTAAACTAAATTACAAGCTTGCTTAAACTAATCTAATACATTTTAAACATAAAGTAAAACATTACTAATATTCATTATACATCAATCTACTCTTAAACTAAGCTTAATACATGCTGAGATTGTGCCGAATTCCCATTGGTCAGCCGTAAAGTGGAGCTTGCCTTTTGTCTAGCCAATAGCATGCAAGAGGCACTCATTTTGCTGTTTGTTCTTCATTGGTCCGACCTTCCCAACGTCATGCAGCCCATTATTGATGCTTAGGGACGTGTGCCAAGCCTTGATGAGTGTGCCTAACCAGCTAAAGATGAGCAAACCCACGGATGAAGCAAGATAAACCAAGTGCAGCTGAATCGGGTTTAAGAACAGTTTCTGGCCGGTTTTGGGACGATGTTTAAGCTTACCAAAAGTGAGTATGAATTGGTTTTCAGGCCATGGGGTGTCACTTCGGGATGTGTGTAAACCCCCCCCCACAAAGAAATCAAGGTTATGACATGTTTAAGTAAGGTAATTAGGCTTAAATATTTTACCGCATAGATTAGAGCTTAATCTGATTAGTTTGGAAAACGTCCTTGATCTCTTATCCTCTTGTGGGCATGATTGAAAATTAATGCTTGGACCTAAAAGTAGACATTTTGAGGATTCCAAAAAGGTAAAATTCCAAGACGTAAACCACTATTAAGCTTATGAAATCACATAACCAAAACCGGGTAAGTTCTGGTTGAACTGGGCAGTTTGTATGTCTTGGGTTTAATAGTTAATTTGAGAGGGTAAATGAAGTCCAAATGGGATGAAACTTTTTTTGATGTGAAGCTGACTTCTTAAACTTCAATCCCAATGCAAAATATTGGACTTATACCTTAAAGGGGTTTACGTAATTAACCTCTCAAAATCAGGTTTGCTGCTGGATGCAAACCATGACCTGCTGTTTTAGGTCTTAAACAAAATAAGGATGATTTATTCGTCCTTCAATCTCCAAAATGAATTTACCTAGCTTGATTTGATTCTTTAAATCAAGGGGCATGGAGGGATATGCATCATTTTCGTTAATGAATTAAATAAACAAATAAAATTCGAAATGTCAAGTGAGGGCCTAAATAAATTTTTCCCCACCGGGATGAATAAATGCAATAAATAATTATGAGAAAAAAGTTTATGAACATGAGGTAATTAAATAAATAAATATAATTAAATAATTTAGCATTGGGCTATTAGATAAGGGGTGCCTAGCCGTGACGCCTACCAACTTGTCAATCTTCGGCAGCGGGTAGCTATCCTTCAGGTAAGCCTTGTTTAAATCCATGAAGTCCACGCACGTTCTTCACATCACATTAGGTTTCTTTACTAACACTACATTCGAGATCCATTCAGGGCATTCGCATTCTCGAATGTAACCAGCTTCCAACAACTTCTGTACTTCAGCGTTAGCCACGGCTGCTCTCTCCGGGCCCATGTGGCACTTCTTCTGGACGACCGGCCTATAGAAGGGAACCACGTTCAGTCGGTGCTCCATAATAGTTGGAGCGATGCCGAGCATTTCCTCAGGTCCGAAGGCGAAGACGTCCCTACACTCCCGTAGGAGTAAGAGTAGTGACTGCCAATCCAGAGCTGTCACAACTCGACCAAGCTGAACCGTGTGCTCAGGCCATTCCTCCTCAAGTGAAACTTACTCTACATTATCAGTGGCCTCCAGTCGTGGTCGTTAGGGTTCTGCTGAGCTTAAGGTGTGGATGACCAAGGCTTCAGGGACAGTGGGAGGTGGTCCGGTTCGGGGCCGCTTCCCCACCTGGGATGGTCCATTAGGCCCATGTTCCTTCGCTCGTTCTACCAAGGGACGAATACTCACCAAGTAACAGTCCTGGGTGGTTCATTGGTCACCGTGTATTTTACCCATGCTTCCGTCATCAGCCCCAAATTGGAGCTAGAGGAGGTATGGGGCGATGACGGCTTTCACCTTGTGAAGGGTTGGGCGTCCTAGAATCACATTGTAGGCCGTGGGCACGTCGACGACCAGGAAGTCAACCTGCAAGTTCCTAGCCTTAGCTTATCTCCAAAGCGTAGAGGGAGGCGAATCATGCCAGTCGGGATTCACCTCCTATCCTCCGAAGCCTAAATGGGGTGCCTCAAGGGGACGATGTCACATCCTGGGTTCGTAAGCTTCTTTAAGCAATCCCAAGTGATGATGTCAACGGAGCTTCCCGTATTAATCAGAATCCTCCGTATAATTGCGCTAGCTATTTTCATCTCAACCACCAAGGGGTCATTGTGTGGAGAGGCGAAGCGTAGGGCTTCCTTTCCGCCGAACACCATGGTGGGCACCGTTATGTGGGGCCCCTGCTCAGTCGTAAGTACCTGTTGCGCGCCTCTGAGATGAGCCTTCCAAGTTGACCGGGTCATACCCTCTGCGTAGCCTCCAGCAATAGCGGCCATGACTTCCGTCGAATACTCTTCATCTCGCTGCTAGGGCTGTGCGAGCTCCTATTCTCTACGAAGGAAACGAGGGCCTCTCTTCAAAAAATGGTTGATCTGAACCTTGTCTGCCAGTTCATGGAGGGCTTTCTTCACCTGACGACACTTAGTAG